>WNWK01045865.1:0-14549 GCA_009830355.1 Cherax destructor | reverse complement strand
GTTACTGAATCTTAAATATTCGGTATCTTCAATTTAGTTATATAAATAAAAGAACAAAAGGTTGCTAGATTTAAATTGGACTTGCAAAGTAATTAGTAATTTTGTCAAAGCTTACCCTTGGGTACTGAGAGGGTTGGATTTGAGTTTGACTTGAAATGAGTAAATAGAACTATCAAGCTTATTGCTTGGTACTTTGGGAAAATTGTGTTGAGCAAACATTCTATTAGGGGGAAGGATTAGGGTCCTGTCTAGTACGGGCCAACAGACCTGCTGCAGTGTTCCCCCTTTCTTATGTTCCTTAGTATTAAAAATTTGTTGAGCAAATGTTTTTTGTTAGTGAGCTTGAGAAAGACCTGCCAGTAGGTCTACTGCAGTGTTCCTTCTTTTGGAAAAAGGCTGAACCATTCATCTATAATACGAGAATCAGAATATGTCGAAGTTTCATTAAACTGTTGTATGAAGCAATTCTTGCAAAAAAACTGCAAATACGAATGAAAAAAATAAAAGCTTCGAAAAGGACCTGTCATCGTTCGGGAAATTATGGCTACTCTTTGAATGTCAAACTGCCTTCCCTGTCTTCTGTAATATTTCTAGTGTTTATATTTGCACTATAATGATAGATATCCTGATGTTGCACATGTCTACTTCATCATCTTGTCAGAAGTGAAAAACCATTTGATAAATACCTAAGAGGTTGTCATCCACCTGTCCCTTTTTCCCTTTGAGTAGTATTAAAAAATGTATGCAGAAATATAGTTTTCAAAGAAGTGGGTTTGAAAATTAAAATCCTTCTGGAGGGTAAAAGTTTGATCAATATCTAACATTTTAATTTATCTCTTCAAACAGGTGTAGTGTCTGATATGTGGAAGATGGCTAATGTAATTCCTATTTTTTTAAAGCAGGGGACAAGTCACTACCGTCAAACTACCGCCAATAAGCTGACCTCAATTGTAGGCAAATTACTAGAAGTCAATTATAGCTGATATTATTAGAAGCCATCTAGATAACCATAATTTGATTAATGATACCCAGCATGGATTCACGAGGGCCGTTCTGCCTATCTAATTTATTAACCTTCTTCAGTAAAAGCTTTTGAGGCTGTTGATCACGATAAAGAATTCGATATTGTTTATTTAGACTTTAGTAAGGCTTTTGATAGAGTACCGCACCAGAGACTGTTAAAAGTGGCAGCTCATGGCATTGGGGAAAAGTGCTGTCATGGATCGAGTCATGGCTCACCAATAGGAAGCAGAGATGTGCATAAATGGGGTTAAATCCGAATGGGGACTTGTAACAAGTGGTGTTCCACAGGGATCAGTCTTAGGCCCATTGTTATTTTTAATATATATCAATGACCTTGATGAGGAATTACTAGTGATATGAGCAAATTCGCCGACGACACGAAGATAGGTAGGATAATTGATTCAAACATAGATGTCATAGAACTTCAGGAAGATTTAGACAAACTTAATTGTGGTCAGAAAAGTGGCAGATGCAGTTCAATGTAGATAAATGCAAGGTTCTGAAGCTCGGGAGTGTCCATAACCCAAGCACTTATAAGTTAAATAACGTAGAACTTAGATATACAGATTGCAGGAAGGACTTGGGGTGATGGTAAGCAGCAACCTTAAACCAAGACAGCAATGCCTAAGCGTACGTAATAAGGCAAATAGATTACTGGGATTTATATCAAGAAGTGTTAGCAACAGAAGTCCAGAGGTTATATTACAGCTTTATACATCATTAGTAAGGCCTCACCTAGATTACGCAGCTCAGTTCTGGTCTCCATATTACAGAATGGACATAAATTCGTTAGAAAACATTCAGCGTAGAATGACTAAATTAATACATAGCATTAGAAATCTTCCTTACGAAGAAAGATTGAAGACCTAAAATTACATTCACTTGTAAGACGTAGAATGAGGGAGACATGATCGAGGTATACAAGTGGAAAATGGGTATTAACAAAGGGGATATAAATAAGGTCTTGAGGATATCTCTCCAAGAGAGAACCCGCAATAATGGATTCAAGTTAGATAAGTTTAGATTTAGAAAGGATATAGGAAAGTATTGGTTTGGAAATAGGGTAGTTGATGAGTGGAACAGTCTGCCTAGTAGGGTTATTGAAGCTAGGACCTTGGGTAGTTTCAAATTTAGGTTGGATAAATTCATGAGTGAGAGGGGTTGGATTTGAGTGGGACTCGTGCATGAGTGGGTAGAATTGTCAAAGCTTATTTCTTGGGTAGCATTGAAAATTGGGTTGAGCAAATATTCTGTTAGTGGGACGGATTGTGAAGGACCTGCCTAGTATGGGCCAACAGGCCTGCTGCAGTGTTCCTCCTTTCTTATGTTCTTATGTTCTTAGGTCCTTCACGAATCCAACCCACTAACAGGATATTTGCCCAAACCACTTTCAGTGCTACCAAAGCAATAAGCGTTGATAAATATATAAACTCACGTGCAAGTCCCATGCAGATTTAACAAGAGACTTACTTATTAGCCATTAGGCCGTATATCATTGCCACGAAAACCGGAGAACTCATTGCCAGAATCAACTTGTGAAACTGCATTCTTCTGTTGTCCGGAAAGAAGAGAGTGACATCAGAGACAAGTCAAAAGGACATGGGAGAAGAAATTCGCTCCCCGTTTGTTGTCAGGCTACACTGCCAGTGTCGCTCTGGTGGCTCTTTCAAAACTCCATAAGATTACTGCTTGTCACAAGTCTCTTCTTGAGCGGTGAGAAATCATTATCAAATGGATTATTGAGATACCTGGGCAACATCGAAACAAGACTGAGTGTAAAAATTAACGATTTAATTATCTCAGGAGAAACACTTGTTACCAGCATTTACTTTTTGCATCAGGCGTTGACGAGAAATGTCTAGATTTGAAACAGTCACAAGAACGACTCTAACATTATAGCCTGACTACAAACAGTAAGCGTATTTCTTCTCTCGTATTCTCTTGGCTTTTCTCCGTTGTCACTCTCGTCTTTCCGGATAACAGAAGAATGCAGGTTCACAAGTTGATTCTAGCTATGAGTTCTCCGGTGTTCGAGGCTATGACATACTGTCTTGTGGTCACTAAGGAAGTCTCTTTAGCCTGTGACACTGACGAGATTTTCCAACTCAGTTACTATACAAGCAGATACTCCCTGCATACGTATCACTGAGAAAATCCTTGCATACTCCTTTTATTCCTTGAGTATATATAGGGAGCGAAGTGACGTGAAGATTCAGGTGGAGAATTTTAGAGAGGTAGGATTCCAGAGAGACATAGGGGATGGGCAAGTAGGTAGGAAGTAATGAAGGAAAAGGATGAAGAAGTTTCCTTGCATATAAAGTACCTGAATTGATTACTAATCTTTTCTATTCTCTGAACCATCTCTCCATAAGTACGTGAATCATATTTAAAAAGTCGCTAATAAACGAAATGTCTACTGAAAAAGATACGCAAGAACCAGAAATAACGGATTTAAATTGGATAAATTTAGATTTAGAAAGAACATAGGCAAGTACTGGTTTTCGAACAGTTGTAGATGCGTGGAACAATCTTCCGAGTAGGGTGATAGAGGCTAGGACCTTGGGTGGCTTTAAAAAGAGATTGGACAAATATATGAGTGGGAGGGGCTGGGTTTGATTAGTGTCGTGAGTACGGGAATAAATTCTTAGGTAGTGGTGGTTTTGATAAGGACCTGCCTTGTATGGGCCAGTAGGCCTTCTGCAGTGTTCCTCCATTCTTATGTTCTTATACTTCCTAACATCCTTGTGACTCATCTGAGTCTTCAACTTCCAGTTGTGTCACCTTGTTGCTGTGTCACATCTTTGGAACATTCTGTCTCTGTCCACCTTGTCAATTCCTCTCAGTATTTTATATGTCGTTATCATGTCCCTCCTGTCCTCCACTCGTAGGACATACCTCTTAACTCCAGGACTTGTCTTGTTGCATATAGGAAAATATTGGTTTGGAAATAGGGTAGTTGATGAGTGGAACAGTCTGCCTAGTAGGGTCATTGAAGCTAGGACCTTGGGTAGTTTCAAATTTAGGTTGGATAAATTCATGAGTGAGAGGGGTTGGATTTGAGTGGGACTCGCACTTGAGTTAATAGAATCTTCAAAGTTTATTTCTTGGGTAGAATTGAAAATTTGGTTGGGCAATTATTCTGTTAGTGGGATGGATTGTGAAGGACCTGCCTAGTATGGGCCAACAGGCCTGCTGCAGTGTTCCTCCTTTCTTATGTTCTTATGTTCTTAAGTAAAAGAACACAAATGCAACTAATGTGACAATTTATTGTAGCAACGATTCGCTCTCCTAGAGCTTTGTCAAGCCGGCTTGACAAACTTCTGAAGCGAAACGTTACCATAATATAATGTCAAATTAGTTGCATTTGTGTCCTTTACTAAAATTGTCGGTAATTCTACAAATATTAATACATTAAACAAGTGTCTCTTTCATCATCTTGGCGGTATTTCATAGCCTTCGATGCGTGGAATTATCTGCCAAGCAGCTGACTAGTGGAAGAGGTTGCCTAGAAGAGTTACTGAATCTTAAATATTCGGTATCTTCAAATTTAGATTATATAAATACAAGAACAAAGGTTGCTAGATTTAAATTGGACTTGCAAAGTAATTAGTAATCTTGTCAAAGCTTACTCCTTGGGTACTGAGAGGGGTTGGATTTGAGTTTGACTTGCACATGAGTAAATAGAACTATCAAAGCTTATTGCTTGGGTAGCATTGAAAATTGTGTTGAGCAAACATTCTATTAGTGGGAAGGATTATGAAGGTCCTGTCTAGTACGGGCCAACAGACCTGCTGCAGTGTTCCTCCTTTCTTATGTTCCTTAGTATTAAAAATTTGTTGAGCAAATGTTTTTTGTTAGTGAGCTTGAGAAAGACCTGCCAGTAGGTCTACTGCAGTGTTCCCTTCTCTTGGTAAAAGACTGAACCATTCATCTATAATACGAGAATCAGAATATGTCGAAAGTTTCATTATTAACTGTTGTACTGAAGCGAATTCTTGCAAAAAAAAACTGCAAATACGAATGAGAAAAATAAAAAGCTTCGAAAAAGGACCTGTCATCGTTCGGGAAATTATGGCTACTCCTTGGCTGAATGTCAAACTGCCGCTTCACTGTCTTCTGTGTGTATTTCTAGTGTTTATATTTGCACCATAATGATAAGATATCCTGATGTTGCACATGTGTCTACTTCATCATCTTGTCAGAAGTGAAAAACCATTTGATAAATACCTAAGGGTTGTCATCCACCTGTCGCACTTATTCCTTGAGTAGTATTGAAAAATGTATGCAGAAATATAGTTTTCAAAGTGGGTTTGAAGAAGAAAATTATAGAATCCTTCTGCAGGGTAAAAGTTTGATCAATTAATGGGGTATTAAAGCGAACTGTTGAGGTGTGCGAAAAAAACGGACAAATATTGGGCAGGTCCTTCACGAATCCAACCCACTAACAGGATATTTGCCCAAACCACTTTCAGTGCTACCAAAGCAATAAGCGTTGATAAATATATAAACTCACGTGCAAGTCCCATGCAGATTTAACAAGAGACTTACTTATCCATCCAAGACCATGTGGTAGTGGTCCAGTAGTTGTGAGAGGCAGCAGCGACCATCCAAGACCATGTGGTAGTCGTCCAGTAGTTGTGAGAGGCAGCAGCGACCATCCAAGGTCATGTGGTAGTCGTCCAGTAGTTGTGAGAGACAGTAGCGACCATCCAAGACCATGTGGTAGTGGTCCAGTAGTTGAGGAACGTACTAGTCAAGGACTAATGAAGGTAGTAGTGAAGAAACTTGTGAAGGTACTAGTGAAGGAACTAGTGAAGGAACTATTGAAGGAACTAGTGAAGGTATTAGTGAAGGAACTAGTGAAGGTATTAGTGAAGGAACTAGTGAAGGTACTAGTGAAGGTACTAGTGAAGGTACTAGTGAAGGTACTAGTGAAGGTACTAGTGAAGGAACTAGTGAAGGAGCTAGTAAAGAAACCAGTGAAGATACTAGTGAATGAACTAGTGAAGGTACTAGTGAAGGTACTAGTAAGGTACACGTGAAGGAACTAGTGAACGTACTAGTGAAGGAACTAGTGAAGGTACACGTGAAGGTACTAGTGAAGGTACACGTGAAGGTACACGTGAAGGTACACGTGAAGGAATTAGTGAAGGAGCTAGTAAAGAAACTAGTGAAGGAACTAGTGAAGGAACTAGTGAAGGAACTAGTGAAGTTACTAGTGAAGGTACTAGTGAAGGAACTAGTGAAGGTACTAGTGAAGGAACTAGTGAAGGAACTAGTGAAAGGTGTCGGAGATTTCAATGACATTCAGAAAGTGAGCCTAGTATTGGCACCGTGCCTTTCCCTCCCCTCCCCCTCCCTTCCCAACCACCCCTCCTCTCCCTGGCACCCCCTTCCCCCTACCCTGGCACTGGTCAGTGTCAGGTGTGGGGAGGGGCAGTGCCTGCACTGTCACTGTCACAAACTCTCCCTCCAGCAAGGTAAACCACATCACTTCAACTACCATTCTTTACTACCATTCTTTACTACCATTCTTAATACTACCATTCTTTACTACCATTCTTTACTACCATTCTTAATACTACCATTCTTAATACTACCATTCTTTACTACCATTCTTAATACTACCATTCTTAATACTACCATTCTTTACTACCATTCTTTACTACCATTCTTAATAATACCATTCTTTACTACCATTCTTTACTACCATTCTTAATACTACCATTCTTAATACTACCATTCTTTACTACCATTCTTTACTACCATTCTTAATACTACCATTCTTTACTACTATTCTTAATACTACCATTCTTAATACTACCATTCTTAATACTACCATTCTTAATACTACCATTCTTTACTACCATTCTTTACTACCATTCTTAATACTGATATTCGTAATACTGCCATTCTTTACTACTGCCATTCTTTACTACTGCCATTCTTTACTACCATTCTTAATACTACCATTCTTAATACTGCCATTCTTTACTACTGCCATTCTTTAATACCATTCTTAATAATACCATTCTTTACTACCATTCTTTACTACTGCCATTCTTTACTACCATTCTTAATACTACCATTCTTAATACTGTCATTCTTTACTACCATTCTTAATACTACCATTTTTTACTACCATTCTTAATACTACCATTCTTTACTACCATTCTTAATACTACCATTCTTAATACTACCATTCTTAATACTACCATTCTTAATACTCTATCTCATTTTACTGCCATTCTTAATACCATTCTTATACCATTCTTAATACTACCATTCTTTACTACCATTCTTAATACTACCATTCTTAATACTACCATTCCTAATACTACCATTCTTAATACTACCATTCTTAATACTACCATTGTTTACTACCATTCTTAATACTACTATTCTTAATACTACCATTCCTAATACTACCATTCTTAATACTACCATTCTTAATACTGCCATTCTTAATACTGCCATTCTTTACTACCATTCTTAATACTACCATTCTTAATACTGCCATTCTTTACTACCATTCTTAATACTACCATTCTTAATACTACCATTATTAATACTACCATTCTTAATACTACCATTATTAATACTACCATTCTTAATACTACCATTCTTAATACTGCCATTCTTTACTACCATTCTTAATACTACCATTCTTTACTACCATTCTTAATACTACCATTCTTAATACTGCCATTCTTTACTACCATTCTTAATACTACCATTCTTTACTACCATTCTTAATACTACCATTCTTAATACTACCATTCTTAATACTGTCATTCTTAATACTACCATTCTTAATACTACCATTCTTAATACTACCATTCTTAATACTGTTATTCTTTACTACCATTCTTTACTACCATTCCTAATACTACCATTCTTTGCTACTTCCATTCTTTACTACCATTCTTAATACTACCATTCTTTAATACTGCCATTCTTTACTACCATTCTTTACTACCATTCTTAATACTACCATTCTTAATACTGCCATTCTTTACTACCATTCTTAATACTACCATTCTTTACTACTGCCATTCTTTATTACCATTCTTAATACTGCCATTCTTTACTACCATTCTTTACTACCATTCTTAATACTACCATTCTTTACTAATGCCATTCTTTACTAAAATTCTTAATACTGCCATTCTTATTACCATTCTTAATACTACCATTCTTTACTACCATTCTTAATACTACCATTCTTAATACTGCCATTCTTTACTATTGCCATCCTTTACTACCATTCTTAATACTACCATTCTTAATACTACCATTCTTTACTACCATTCTTTACTACCATTCTAAATACTACCATTCTTAATACTGCCATTCTTTACTATTGCCATCCTTTACTACCATTCTTAATACTACCATTCTTAATACTGCCATTCTTAATACTGCCATTCTTTACTACCATTCTTAATACTACCATTCTTTACTACTGCCATTCTTTACTACCATTCTTTACTACCATTCTTAATACTGCCTTTCTTTACTACCATTCTTTACTACCATTCTTAATACTACCATTCTTAATACTGCCATTCTTAATACTACCATTCTTAATACTACCATTCTTAATACTACCATTATTAATAATACCATTCTTAATACTGCCATTCTTAATACTACCATTCTTAATACTACCATTCTTAATACTACCATTCTTAATACTGCCATTCTTAATACTACCATTTTAATACTACCATTCTTAATACTACCATTCTTAATACTACCATTCTTAATACTGCCATTCTTAATACTGCCATTCTTAATACTACCATTCTTAATACTGCCATTCTTAATACTGCATTCTTAATACCATTCTTAATACTCATTCTTAATACTACCATTCTTAATACTGCCATTCTTAATACTACCATTCTTAATACTACCATTCTTAATACTACCATTCTTAATACTGCCATTCTTAATACTACCATTCTTAATACTGCCATTCTTAATACTACCATTCTTAATACTACCATTCTTAATACTGCCATTCTTAATACTACCATTCTTAATACTACCATTCTTAATACTACCATTCTTAATACTGCTTCTTAATACTCATTCTTAATACTACCATTCTTAATACTACCATTCTTAATACTGCCATTCTTAATACTACCATTCTTAATACTGCCATTCTTAATACTACCATTCTTAATACTACCATTCTTAATACTGCCATTCTTAATACTACCATTCTTAATACTACCATTCTTAATACTACCATTCTTAATACTGCCTTTCTTAATACTGCCATTCCTAATACTGCTATTCTTAATACTACCATTCTTAATACTACCATTCTTAATACTGCCATTCTTAATACTACCATTCTTAATACTACCATTCTTAATACTACCATTCTTAATACTGCCATTCTTAATACTACCATTCTTAATACTACCATTCTTAATACTGCCATTCTTAATACTACCATTCTTAATACTACCATTCTTAATACTACCATTCTTAATACTACCATTCTTAATACTACCACTCTTAATACTGCCATTCTTTACTAGTACCATTCTTTACTTGTTCTACTATTCTTTACTAGTACTACCATTCTTTGTTACCATTATTACTACGTTATTTACCACTACCATTCTTTACTAGTACCACCATTCTTTACTAGAACTACCATTTTTTGCTACCGTTCATTACTAGTACTAGCATTCTTTAAATGGGTTTTAAATTTTTAAATGGGCTGCAGAAAACAATATGAAGTTCAATGATGAGAAATTTCAATTACTCAGATACGGAAAACGTGAGGAAATTAAAATCTCATCGGAGTACAAAACTAATTCCAACCACACAATAGAGCGAAAAACTAATGTCAAAGACCTGGGAGTGATCATGTCAGAGGATCTCACCTTCAAGGACCATAACACTGTAGCAATCGCATCTGCTAGAAAAATGACAGGATGGATAATGAGAACCTTCAAAACCAGGGATGCCAAGCCCATGTTGACACTTTTCAGGTCGCTTGTTCTATCTAGGCTGGAATATTGCTGCACACTAACTGCACCTTTCAAGGCAGGTGAAATTGCTGACCTTGAAAATGTGCAGAGAACCTTCACGGCACACACAACTGCGATAAACCACCTCAATTACTGGGAACGCTTGAAGTTCCTAAACATATACTCCATGGAATGCAGGCGGGAGAGATACATTATTATATACACTTGGAAAATCCTAGAGGGATTAGTACCAAACTTGCACACGAGAGTCACTACCTACGAAAGCAAAAGACTCGGCAGGCGATGTAACATCCCCCCAATGAAAAGCAGGGGTGCCACTAGCACGTTGAGAGACAACACAATAAGTGTCAGGGGCCCAAGATTGTTCAACTGCCTCCCAGCATACATAAGGGGGATTACCAACAAACCCCTGGCTGTCGTCTTCAAGCAGGCACTGGACAGGCACCTAAAGTCGGTACCTGATCAGCCAGGCTGTGGTTCGTACGTTGGACTGCGTGCGGCCAGCAGTAACAGCCTAGTTGATCAGGATCTGATCCAACATGAGACTTAGTCACAGACCGGGCCGCAGGGGCGTTGACCCCTGGAACTCTCTCCAGGTAAACTCCAGGTAAATCTACGATATACTAGTATTTCCAGTATTTTATTCATTGCAAGAGTGAACATTCCGTCAGTTACCCCCATAACTTTAATTATAAGAATAATAGGGGGGTAGTGTTGCAGATGTTGCAAGTGTATGCAATAGGTGGCAGGTGTTGCAAGTGTATGCAATAGGTGGGAGATATTGGAAATGTATTCAATAGGTGGCAGGTGTTGCAAATGTATGCAATAGGTGGCAGGTGTTGCAAGTGTATGCAATAGGTGGCAGGTGTATGCAGTAGGTAGCAGGTGTTGCAAGTGTATGCAATAGATGGCAGGTGTTGCAAGTGTGTGCAATATGTGGCAGGTGTTGCAAGTGTATGCAATAGATGGCAGGTGTTGCAAGTGTATGCAATAGGTGGGAGATATTGGAAGTGTATTCAATAGGTGGCAGGTGTTGCAAGTGTAAACAATAGGTGGCAGGTGTTGCAAGTGTATGCAGTAGGTGGCAGGTGTTGCAAGTGTATGCAATAGGTAGCAGGTGTTGCAAGTGTATGCAATATGTGGCAGGTGTTGCAAGTGTATGTAATATGTGGCAGGTGTTGCAATTGTATGCAATAGGTGGCAGGTGTTGCAAGTATATGCAATAGGTAGTAGGTGTTGCAAGTGTATGCAATAAGTGGCAGGTGTTGCAAGTGTATGCAATAGGTGGCAGGTGTTGCAAGTGTATGCAATAGGTGGCAGGTGTTGCAAGTGTATGCAATAGGTGGCAGGTGTTGCAAGTGTATGCAATAGGTGGCAGGTGTTGCAAGTGTATGCAATAGGTGGCAGGTGTTGCAAGTGTATGCAATAGGTGGCAGGTGTTGCAAGTGTATGCAATAGGTAGCAGGTGTTGCAAGTGTATGCAATAGGTGGCAGGTGTTGCAAGTGTATGCAATAGGTGGCAGGTGTTGCAAGTGTATGCAATAGGTGGCAGGTGTTGCAAGTGTATGCAATAGGTGGCAGGTGTTGCAAGTGTATGCAATAGGTGCAGGTGTTGCAAGTGTATGCAATAGGTGGCAGGTGTTGCAAGTGTATGCAATAGGTGGCAGGTGTTGCAAGTGTATGCAATAGGTGGCAGGTGTTGCAAGTGTATGCAATAGGTGGCAGGTGTTGCAAGTGTATGCAATAGGTAACATGTGTTGCAAGTGTATGCAATAGGTGGCAGGTGTTGCAAGTGTATGCAATAGGTAGCAGGTGTTGCAAGTGTATGCAATAGGTGGCAGGTGTTGCAAGTGTATGCAATAGGTGGCAGGTGTTGCAAGTGTATGCAATAGGTGGCAGGTGTTGAAGAAGTGTATGCAATCAGGTGGCAGGTGTTGCAAGTGTATGCAATAGGTGGCAGGTGTTGCAAGTGTATGCAATAGGTGGCAGGTGTTGCAAGTGTATGCAATAGGTGACGTGTTGCAAGTGTATGCAATAGGTGGTAGGTGTTGCAAGTGTATGCAATAGGTGGGAGGTGTTGCAAGTGTATGCAATAGGTGGCAGGTGTTGCAAGTGTATGCAATAGGATGCAGGTGTTGCAAGTGTATGCAATATTGGCAGGTGTTGCAAGTGTATGCAATAGGTGGCAGGTGTTGCAAGTGTATGCAAAGGTGACAGGTTTGCAAGTGTATGCAATAGGTGACAGGTGTTGCAAGTGTATGCAATAGGTGGCAGGTGTTGCAAGTGTATGCAATAGGTGGCAGGTGTTGCAAGTGTATGCAATAGGTGGCAGGTGTTGCAAGTGTATGCAATAGGTGGCAGGTGTTGCAAGTGTATGCAATAGGTGGCAGGTGTTGCAAGTGTATGCAATAGGTGGCAGGTGTTGCAAGTGTATTCAATAGGTGGCAGGTGTTGCAAGTGTATGCAATAGGTGGCAGGTGTTGCAAGTGTATGCAATAGGTGGCAGGTGTTGCAAGTGTATGCAATAGGTGGCAGGTGTTGCAAGTGTATGCAATAGGTGGCAGGTGTTGCAAGTGTATGCAATAGGTGGCAGGTGTTGCAAGTGTATGCAATAGGTGGCAGGTGTTGCAAGTGTATGCAATAGGTGGCAGGTGTTGCAAGTGTATGCAATAGGTTGGCAGGTGAGTTGCAATAGTTGGCAGGTGTTGCAAGTGTATGCAATAGGTTGACAGGTGTTGCAAGTGTATGCAATAGGTGGCAGGTGTTGACAAGGATGTATGCTAGGTGGCAGGTGTTGCAAGTGTATGCAATAGGTGGCAGGTGTTGCAAGTGTATGCAATAGGTGACAGGTGTTGCAAGTGTATGCAATAGGTGGTAGGTGTTGCAAGTGTATGCAATAGGTGGCAGGTGTTGCAAGTGTATGCAATAGGATGCAGGTGTTGCAAGTGTATGCAATAGATGGCAGGTGTTGCAAGTGTATACAATATGTGACAGGTGTTGCAAGTGTATGCAATAGGTGACAGGTGTTGCAAGTGTATGCAATAGGTGACAGGTGTTGCAAGTGTATGCAATAGGTGGCAGGTGTTGCAAGTGTATGCAATAGGTGGCAGGTGTTGCAAGTGTATGCAATAGGTGGCAGGTGTTGCAAGTGTATGCAATAGGTGGCAGGTGTTGCAAGTGTATGCAATAGGTGACAGGTGTTGCAAGTGTATGCAATAGGTGGCAGGTGTTGCAAGTGTATGCAATAGGTGGCAGGTGTTGCAAGTGTATGCAATAGGTGGCAGGTGTTGCAAGTGTATGCAATAGGTGACAGGTGTTGCAAGTGTAGGCAATAGGTGGTAGGTGTTGCAAGTGTATGCAATAGGTGGCAGGTGTTGCAAGTGTATGCAATAGGATGCAGGTGTTGCAAGTGTATGCAATAGATGGCAGGTGTTGCAAGTGTATGCAATAGGTGACAGGTGTTGGAAGTGTATGCAATAGGTGACAGGTGTTGCAAGTGTATGCAATAGGTGGCAGGTGTTGCAAGTGTATGCAATAGGATGCAGGTGTTGCAAGTGTATGCAATAGATGGCAGGTGTTGCAAGTGTATGCAATAGGTGACAGGTGTTGCAAGTGTATGCAATAGGTGGCAGGTGTTGCAAGTGTATGTAATAGGTGGCAGGTGTTGCAAGTGTATGCAATAGGTGGCAGGTGTTGTTGCAAATGTATGCAATAGGTGACAGGTGTTGCACGTGTATGCAATAGGTGGCAGGTGTTGCAAGTGTATGCAATAAGTGGCAGGTGTTGCAAGTGTATGCAGTAGGTGGCTGGTGTTGCAAGTGTATGCAGTAGGTGGCAGGTGTTGCAAGTGTATGCAGTAGGTGGCAGGTGTTGCAAGTGTATGCAATAGGTGGCAGGTGTTGCAAGTGTATGCAATAGGTGGCAGGTGTTGCAAGTGTATGCAATAGGTGGCAGGTGTTGCAAGTGTATGCAATAGGTGGCAGGTGTTGCAAGTGTATGCAATAGGTGGCAGGTGTTGCAAGTGTATGCAATAGGTGGCAGGTGTTGCAATAGGTGGCAGGTGTTGCAATAGGTGGCAGGTTGGTGGTAAGAGTTGATATGAGGATAGTGAAGCTTGGGTTAATGTGTAGGAGAAGCAGAATATTTACTAGTAACAGTAAGTCTTAGTGATGTCTGATGTCACAATGGTTGTTAGTAACAGTAGGTCTTAGTGATGTTTGATGTCACCATGGTTGTTAGTAACAGTAAGTCTTAGTGATGTGTGATGTCACCATGGTTGTTAGTAACAGTAAGTCTTAGTGATGTGTGATGTCACCATGGTTGTTAGTAACAGTAAGTCTTAGTGATGTCTGATGTCACCATGGTTGTTAGCAACAGTAGTTCTTAGTGATGTCTGATGTCACCATGGTTGTTAGTAACAGTAGGTCTTAGTGATGTGTGATGTCACCATGGTTGTTAGTAACAGTAGGTCTTAGTGATGTGTGATGTCACCATGGTTGTTAGTAATCA
>WNWK01045864.1:0-14550 GCA_009830355.1 Cherax destructor | reverse complement strand
TTCGTTTTTCAAAATAACCTATAATCTTAGTTCTCATTATACAGTAATCAGGTGCTCCTAAAAAAAATGTTAAAAAATCCGTTTTTTCCTTTTTCCTAACTGATTGTGGGTTTTTTTATATTAAATTTTTATATAAATCAGGATATCGATTTTTTACGGTACCCAAATAAAACGGGTTAAAAAAAACCCATGAAACGAAAAAAAATTTTGCTTTTGGGGAAAAAGTGCAATTGCTTTTAAAAGCCCGTTTAAAACCTAAGTAGGACTTGATTGCTGCATTTTTCCTTTTTCGAAATTCAAACGAAACCGAGGGAAAGATTAGGGAATTTCGGGCTTGTCCCCCGATGGACGACAATACCACAAAAAAACCGGGTGACGGTGACTACGGTTTAAACCCATTGTTTGGGCCCGTTTAAAATTTGCTTTTTGTAAAACCCAAAGGTTTTCCAAAAGCTAGGGAATTGCGGAAAAAAACCCCCTGGGAAAGGGGTCCCCCATTTAAAAAAGGGGGGGAAAAGGGTTTTGACTATCCTGGATTTTTCCAGGCTTAAAACAAAAAAATTTCGGTTTGGGGGAACCAAAAGAAATACTTGTTTTAAAATTGCCATCGGTGAAATTTCCCCAAGGAAATCTATATTTTTTCAGCTGGGAAATTTTAAAAACCCCAGGCGTTACTATGAAACCCTGGTCCTTTTGGCTTTTGAGGGTTGCCGGACAAGGCTTAGTCGGGCGGGCGATCAACGGCCTGTTTTTTTCAACCTCACCTAAATTAGTGGGCGGTGGACCCCATTAGGCCCCTTCCCTACGCGTTTGCAACCCCAAAATTTCTGTAGAATATCATTTTAAACAGCAAAAGCAAAATATAAATTAAATTTAAATTAAAATACTTTAGTGAAAATTGAATTGGTATACAATACATCGCCCTACACTGAAAGCCAGTCAAACGTAAAACCAAAACGAGATAAAAAATTAGGTAAAAGTAGGGGTTTGATCATACCGAATGTAAAAAGACTTAAAGTCATGGAAAAGCAGGAATCAAAAACCCAAAGACAACAGTGCCAAAGGGGCCAAAAAAATTTTTAACAGTTCCCAAAAGGTTTTTTTTAAGAAGTATAAGCAACAGAAGCCCAAAAAATTTTTTTGTTCTATACACCCTAGTAACCTCTTTTTGGATTATGAAAATTTTTTTGGTCCCCTTTACAGGATGGAAAAGATTCTTTGGAGAACATACAAAGAAGAATGACTAAAATGATTTACAAGTATAAAGAAATCCCCCATGTAAAATTGAGCCGTTTTTGGGTGAATGGGGGGAGATATCATCGGGGTGTACAAGTGGAGGGGTGGGCATAAACAAAGGAGATTTTTAAAAATACTGAGGATATCGAAAAGTAAGAACCAGAAATAACGGTTTAAAATTTGGGATAAATTTAGATTTAGAAAGGACATAGGCAAAGTATGGTTTTGAACAGAGTTGTAGATGCGTGGAAAAATCTTCCAGTAATTGATAGAGGCTAGGCCCGGGGTTTTTAAAAAAAATTGGACAAATATTTTGAGTGGGGGGGGCTGGGTTTGTTTTTGTGTGGTGAGAGGGAAAAAATTATTGGGTGGGGGTTTTTTGATAAGGCCCTTTTCCCCCGGAAAAAGGGGCCCGGGCCTTGCAGTGTTCCTCCTTTTTTTATGTTTCTTTGCAACATCGGGGAAATCTTTATTGTAGAGGGGGCCCCAATCCAAGTGGCTTTATCAATAAAAACCACTGGAGGGCAAAAATAAAAATACCCAGTTTTTTGAAATTTTAATTTCTTCAGTCGAATCAAAAAAGTAAGAAAAAGGGGAAAGACATGTTGGCCCTAAAAACAGTTTCCCTTTAAACCCAAAGGGAAAAATGGAAAAATTTTAAAAAATCCCCAAATTTTAAAAAAAGGCCAAAAATAACAAATTCCCTTTTTTGGGGAAAATTTCCCCCCAAATCCGGCAACTTTCAAAACAAAACATGGGGTTTTAGGGGGGAAAACATGGGAAATAAAATTAAAATTTTTTTTCGGGGAAATTAAAATTGGGTTGAAAAAACTTTTAGGGGAGGTTTTAAAAACCGAAGTAGGGGAATTAATTTTCTTAGAAATAAAATTGGTTTTGAAATTTAAAGGCCCCCTTTGCCTTTTTTTGTGAAGCCCAAAAGGGGGCCCCTTTCCCCGAAAAAGTTGTTCCTTTGTTTCCCTTATGGTTCTTAGGGAATAAAGGGGGGAAACACTTGGGCATAAGAAAGGGGGAAAATGCAAACCTTTTTTTGGGTTTCCCCCCCAAAACTTTTCCCAACCCCAACCCAATGCTACCCAAGAAATAAGCTCTGACAATTCCATTCACTCGTGCAGTCCCACTCAAATCCAACCCCTCTCACTCATGAATTTATCCAACCTAAATTTGAAACTACCCAAGGTTGTAGCTTCAATAACCCTACTAGGCAGACTGTTCCACTCATCAACAACCCTATTTCCAAACCAATACTTTCCTATATCCTTTCTAAATCTAAACTTATCTAACTTGAATCCATTATTGCGGGTTCATTCTTGGTGAGATATCCTCAAGACCTTATTTATATCCCCTTTGTTAAACAACTCTCTGGAAAAGTGATGTAATACATGGATGTCGCTGGCGGAAGACCTTTCGTGAATACCTGATGCAAACCAGAAATACATGCTTTATGAACCTTGCCATCGGATGAAAGTTCTTTCTCGAGAGGCAGTCTATATGCATAAATATCAGCTGGGCATTAATGAAGGCCCCACTAACGTCTCGTCCGAGCTACCAGTCCTTCATAGTAACATCGTGGGACTTGCACTTAAGTTAATAGAATCATTAAAGCATATTTCTTGGATAGAATTGAAAATTAGGTTGGGCATTTATTCTGTTAGTGGGATGGATTGTGAAGGACCTGCCTAGTATGGGCCAACAGGCCTGCTGCAGTGTTCCTCCTTTCTTATGTTCCCATTGCAACTCGAGAAAAAACTTTCATCCGATGGCAAGGTTCACAACAGGGGTTCTGATTGCTGCTCAGCCAAGAATTTCTGGTTCTCAACAGCGACATCCATGAATTCCTTCCCTTTTCCAACCAGTTGTTTTCTTCCATGGATGCCATCGGTAAATCCTTCACTATCCACCGGTAGTAGTGATCAAAAACCAATTTACTCGTCAAACCACCGCCTCTTTCATTACACTCAAGTGGCACTTCGTCTGCCGTGTGGCCTGAGGCCAGTCTATTTTCACAGCAATCTACTTTCACATCAGCTTCTGTACCCACGTCCTTTTCAAGCGTTCTTTCGATCAATAGCAGCTAAATGTCTCAAATCAGAGCGAGAGTAACAGATAAAAACGACTTCAAACCTGTAGTCGTCACCAAGTCACCTGGCCTATTTGTAGGATTGTCGTCGCATCGAGAGGAATATGCAGCACATAAAGTCTCATAACTCTGTTAAACCGTCGGCTTCGTTTGAATTCAATGCAGAACACAGGATGACCTGTCCTACATGTGGCCTTGTAGTAGAAACCAAAGGACACTTGAAGCAGCACATCATGTCTCATCATCGGTGCTTTAAATGTAATTGCAATCATCTTTTACGTGCTCATTCGTTATTCTATGTAATATCGTCAAAATAACCTATAATCTTAGTTCTCATTATACAGTAATCAGGTGCTCCTATAAAAAAATGTTCAGAATCTTGCGTTTTTGTCCATTTTTCTAACTGATTGTGGGTATTTTTATACTTATGTATTATATATGAAATCGGGATATCGATCATTTTACGGTATCGAATAAAAACAGGTTATAAAAACCCATGAACACGTAAAAAATTATTGCTCTCTGGGTAAAAGTGCAATTGCATTTAAAGCACCGATTAAAACAGCTAGTACTGAGACATGATGTGCTGCTTCAAGTGTCCTTTGGTTCTGCATTGAATTCAAACGAAACCGACGGTTTAACAGAGTTATGAGACTTCATGTGCTGCATTGTCCTCTCGATGCGACGACAATACTACAAATAGGCCAGGTGACTTGGTGACTACAGGTTTGAAGTCGTTTTGATCTGTTACTCTCGCTCTGGTTCTCTCTGATTTGAGACATTTAGCTGCTATTGATCGAAAGAACGCTTGAAAAGGACGTGGGTACAGAAGCTGATGTGAAGGGAGATTGCTGTGAAAATAAACTGGCCTCAGGATGCACGGCAGACGAAGTGCCACTTGAGTGTAATGAAAGAGGCGGTGGTTTGACGAGTAAATTGGTTTTTGATCACTACTACCGGTGGATAGTGAAGGATTTACCGATGGCATCCATGGAAGAAAACAACTGGTTGGAAAAGGAAGGAATTCATGGATGTCGCTGTTGAGAACCAGAAATTCTTGGCTGAGCAGCAATCAGAACCCCTTGAGTGTAATGAAAGAGGCGGTGGTTTGACGAGTAAATTGGTTTTTGATCACTACTACCGGTGGATAGTGAAGGATTTACCGATGGCATCCATGGAAGAAAACAACTGGTTGGAAAAGGGAAGGAATTCATGGATGTCGCTGTTGAGAACCAGAAATTCTTGGCTGAGCAGCAATCAGAACCCTTGAGTGTAATGAAAGAGGCGGTGGTTGACGAGTAAATTGGTTTTGATCACTACTACCGGTGGATAGTGAAGGATTTACCGATGGCATTGATGGAAGAAAACAACTCTCTGGAAAAGTGACGAAATACATGGATGTCGCTGGCGGTAGACCTTTTGTTGCGAACCAGAAATACTTGCTTTATGAACCTTGCCATCGGATGAAAGTTCTTTCTCGAGAGGCAGTCTATATGTATAAATATCAGCTGGGCAATTTGAAAACCACGACGTTACTATGAAGAACTGGTCACTCTGGCTATTTGATGAATTGCCGGACGAGACGTTAGTCGGGCTGACGATCAAGCAGGCCTGTGTTTACTTCACCTCAACAACCCTCTTTTATATACCCTACTTTCAACCTCACCTACACATTCAGTGGGCGGTGCTTAGTACGCCAGTTAGGCCCCTTCCTACGCGAATTTGTCTACGCAACCTGAACTGCTGTAGGTATCACTGTTACAGCTAAAGCGATATAAATAATGTTCTGAGGATATCAGATAAACAAGAACTTGAAACAACGGATTTAAATTAGATTACTTTCAGTCGAACGTGAATACCGACGAGATGAAAATTAGACACATGTGCAACATCTGGGTATCTTTATTGTAGACGTTTCGCCATCCAGTGGCTTTATCAATGGAAAGCCACTGGATGACTAAAATAAAAATACCCAGATGTTGCACATGTGTCCAATTTTCTTCAGTCGAATACAGAAAAGTAGGCTAAAGCAGTAGATATGTGAAGACATAAGAGAAGAGGAACACTGCAGCAGGCCTGTTGGCCCATACTAGGCAGATTCCTTAACAAAGAGGATATAAATAAGGTAATAATATTGGTATAATTACCGACAATATGTTAAGTAAAAGGACACAAATGCAACTAATGTGACATTTTATTGTGGCAACGTTTCGCTCTCCAGGAGTTTTCTCAAGCCGGTTCTGAGGACAGTTTCAAATTTAGGTTGCATAAATTCATGAGTGAGAGGGATTGATTTGAGTGGGACTCGCACATGAGTAAATAGAATTATCAAAGCTTATTTCTTGGGTAGCATTGAAAATTAGGTTGAACAAATATTCTGTTAGTGGGATGGATTGTGAAGGACCTGCATAGTATGGGCAGGGTTCCTCTTTTCTTATGTTATTATGTTAAATGCAACCCATTAACAGAATATTTGCCCAACCCATTCTTAACGCTACCCAAGTAATAATAAGCTTTCATAACTATTTACTCATGTGCAAGTCCCACTCAAATCGAGCAACTCTCACACACAAGAACATAGATTAGCTGGAGAACATACAGGGAAGAATGACTAAAATGATTTACTGTATAAGGAATCTCCCGTATGAGAGACGTAGAATGAGGGGAGATATCATCGAAGTATAAGTGGAACATAAGAAAGGAGGAACACTGCAGCAGGCCTGTTGGCCCATATTAGGCAGGTCCTTCACAATCCATCCCACAAACAGAATATTTGCTCAACCCAATCTTCAATGCTACCCAAGAAATAAGTTTTGATAATTCTATTTACTCATGTGCAATTCCCACTCAAATCCAACCCCTCTCACTCATGAATTTATCCAACCTAAATTTAAAACTACCCAAGGTCCTTGCTTCAATAACCCTACTAGGCAGACTGTTCCACTCATCAACTACCCTATTTCCAAACCAATACTTTCCTATATCCTTTCTAAATCTAAACTTATCTAATTTGAATCCATTATTGCGGGTTCTCTCTTGGTGAGATATCCTCAAGACCTTATTAATATCCCCTTTGCTAATACACATTTTCCACTTGTATACATAAGAACATAAGAAAAGAGGAACACTGCAGCAGGCCTGTTGGCCCATACTAGGCAGGTCCTTCACAATCCGTCCCACTAACAGAACACTTGCTCAACCGAATCTTCAATGCTACCCAAGAAATAAGCTCTGACAATTCCATTCACTCGTGCGAGTCCCACTCAAATCCAACCCCTCTCACTCATGAATTTATCCAACCTAAATTTGAAACTACCCAAGGTTGTAGCTTCAATAACCCTACTAGGCAGACTGTTCCACTCATCAACAACCCTATTTCCAAACCAATACTTTCCTATATCCTTTCTAAATCTAAACTTATCTAACTTGAATCCATTATTGCGGGTTCATTCTTGGTGAGATATCCTCAAGACCTTATTTATATCCCCTTTGTTAAACAACTCTCTGGAAAAGTGATGTAATACATGGATGTCGCTGGCGGAAGACCTTTTGTGAATACCTGATGCAAACCAGAAATACATGCTTTATGAACCTTGCCATCGGATGAAAGTTCTTTCTCGAGAGGCAGTCTATATGCATAAATATCAGCTGGGCATTAATGAAGGCCCCACTAACGTCTCGTCCGAGCTACCAGTCCTTCATAGTAACATCGTGGGACTGCACTTAAGTTAATAGAATCATTAAAGCATATTTCTTGGATAGAATTGAAAATTAGGTTGGGCATTTATTCTGTTAGTGGGATGGATTGTGAAGGACCTGCCTAGTATGGGCCAACAGGCCTGCTGCAGTGTTCCTCCTTTCTTATGTTCCCATTGCAACTCGAGAAAAAACTTTCATCCGATGGCAAGGTTCACAACAGGGGTTCTGATTGCTGCTCAGCCAAGAATTTCTGGTTCTCAACAGCGACATCCATGAATTCCTTCCCTTTTCCAACCAGTTGTTTTCTTCCATGGATGCCATCGGTAAATCCTTCACTATCCACCGGTAGTAGTGATCAAAAACCAATTTACTCGTCAAACCACCGCCTCTTTCATTACACTCAAGTGGCACTTCGTCTGCCGTGTGGCCTGAGGCCAGTCTATTTTCACAGCAATCTACTTTCACATCAGCTTCTGTACCCACGTCCTTTTCAAGCGTTCTTTCGATCAATAGCAGCTAAATGTCTCAAATCAGAGCGAGAGTAACAGATAAAAACGACTTCAAACCTGTAGTCGTCACCAAGTCACCTGGCCTATTTGTAGGATTGTCGTCGCATCGAGAGGAATATGCAGCACATAAAGTCTCATAACTCTGTTAAACCGTCGGCTTCGTTTGAATTCAATGCAGAACACAGGATGACCTGTCCTACATGTGGCCTTGTAGTAGAAACCAAAGGACACTTGAAGCAGCACATCATGTCTCATCATCGGTGCTTTAAATGTAATTGCAATCATCTTTTACGTGCTCATTCGTTATTCTATGTAATATCGTCAAAATAACCTATAATCTTAGTTCTCATTATACAGTAATCAGGTGCTCCTATAAAAAAATGTTCAGAATCTTGCGTTTTTGTCCATTTTTCTAACTGATTGTGGGTATTTTTATACTTATGTATTATATGATGGAAATCAAGGTATCGATCATTTTGACAGAATATCGAATAAAAACAGGTTATAAAACCCATGAACACGTAAAAATGATTGCTCTCTGGGTAAAGTGAAATTGCATTTAAAGAACCGATTATAACAGCTAGTTACTGAGACTATGTGCTGCATTGTCCTTGTGCGATTAAATTCAAACGAAAAGGCCAGGTTGACTTGGTGACGACTACAGGGTTTGAGTCGTTTATGATCTGTTACTCTCGCTCTGGTTCTCTCTGATTTGAGACATTTAGCTGCTATTGATCGAAAGAACGCTTGAAAAGGACGTGGGTACAGAAGCTGATGTGAAGGTAGATTGCTGTGAAAATAGACTGGCCTCAGGCCGCACGGCAGACGAAGTGCCACTTGAGTGTAATGAAAGAGGCGGTGGTTTGACGAGTAAATTGGTTTTTGATCACTACTACCGGTGGATAGTGAAGGATTTACCGATGGCATTGATGGAAGAAAAGAACATAAGAACATAAGAAAGGAGGAACACTGCAGCAGGCCTGTTGGCCTATACTAGGCAGGTCCTTCACAATCCGTCCCACTAACAGAATATTTGCTCAACCCAATTTTCAATGCTACCCAAGAAATAAGCTTTGACAATTCTACCCACTCATGTGCGAGTCCCACTCAAATCCAACCCCTCTCACTCATGAATTTATCCAACCTAAATTTGAAACTACCCAAGGTCCTAGCTTCAATAACCCTACTAGGCAGACTGTTCCACTCATCAACTACCCTATTTCCAAACCAATACTTTCCTATATCCTTTCTAAATCTAAACTTATCTAACTTGAATCCATTATTGCGGGTTCTCTCTTGGAGAGATATCCTCAAGACCTTATTTATATCCCCTTTGTTAATACCCATTTTCCACTTGTATACCTCGATCATGTCTCCCCTCATTCTACGTCTTACAAGTGAATGTAAGAAAGTGACGAAATACATGGATGTCGCTGGCGGTAGACCTTTTGTTGCGAACCAGAAATACTTGCTTTATGAACCTTGCCATCGGATGAAAGTTCTTTCTCGAGAGGCAGTCTATATGTATAAATATCAGCTGGGCAATTTGAAAACCACGACGTTACTATGAAGAACTGGTCACTCTGGCTATTTGATGAATTGCCGGACGAGACGTTAGTCGGGCTGACGATCAAGCAGGCCTGTGTTTACTTCACCTCAACAACCCTCTTTTATATACCCTACTTTCAACCTCACCTACACATTCAGTGGGCGGTGCTTAGTACGCCAGTTAGGCCCCTTCCTACGCGAATTTGTCTACGCAACCTGAACTGCTGTAGGTATCACTGTTACAGCTAAAGCGATATAAATTAGATTTAAATTAGAATACTTTAGTGAAAATTGAATTGGTATACAATACATCGCCTACACTGTAAGCTTTTTCAGTCGAACGTGAATACCGACGAGATGAAAATTAGGTGAAGTAGAGCTTGATCATACAGAATGTGAAAAAGACTTGGGAGTCATGGTAAGCAGGAATCTAAAGCCAAGACAACAGTGCCTAAGTGTGCGCAATAAGGCTAACAGATTACTAGGATTTATTTCAAGAAGTATAAGCAACAGAAGTCCAAAAGTTATTTTACAGCTCTATACATCACTAGTGAGACCTCATTTGGATTATGCAGCTCAGTTTTGGTCTCCTTACTACAGGATGGATATAGATTCATTGGAGAACATACAAAGAAGAATGACTAAAATGATTTACAGTATAAGAAATCTCCCGTATAAAGATAGACTTAGAGCGTTGAATCTCCACTCTCTGGAGAGACGTAGAATGAGGGGAGATATCATCGAGGTGTACAAGTGGATGATGGGCATAAACAAAGGAGATATTAATAAAATACTGAGGATATCGAACCAAGTAAGAACCAGAAATAACGGATTTAAATTGGATAAATTTAGATTTAGAAAGGACATAGGCAAGTACTGGTTTTCGAACAGAGTTGTAGATGCGTGGAACAATCTTCCGAGTAGGGTGATAGAGGCTAGGACCTTGGGTGGCTTTAAAAAGAGATTGGACAAATATATGAGTGGGAGGGGCTGGGTTTGATTTGTGTCGTGAGTACGGGAATAAATTCTTAGGTAGTGGTGGTTTTGATAAGGACCTGCCTTGTATGGGCCAGTAGGCCTTCTGCAGTGTTCCTCCATTTTTATGTTCTTATGTGCAACATCTAGGTATCTTTATTGTAGACGTTTCGCCATCCAGTGGCTTTATCAATGGAAAGCCACTGGATGACTAAAATAAAAATACCCAGATGTTGCACATGTGTCCAATTTTCTTCAGTCGAATACAGAAAAGTAAGAGAGAGGAACACTGCAGCAGGCCTGTTGGCCCATACTAGGCAGATTCCTTAACAAAGAGGATATAAATAAGGTAATAATATTGGTAGAATTACCGACAATATGTTAAGTAAAAGGACACAAATGCAACTAATGTGACATTTTATTGTGGCAACGTTTCGCTCTCCAGGAGCTTTCTCAAGCCGGTCTTGGGGACAGTTTAAATTTAGTTGCATAAATTCATGAGTGAGGTGATTAGTGGACTGACATGAGTAATAGAATTATAAAGTATTTCTGGTAGCATTGAAAATTAGTTGAACAAATATTCTGTTAGTGGATGGATTGTGAAGGACCTGCATAGTATGGGCAGGGTTCCACTTTTCTATGTTCTTATGTTAAATGCAACCCATTAACAGAATATTTGCCCAACCCATTTTAAACGCTACCCAAGAATAATAGCTTTCATAACTATTTACTCATGTGCAAGTCCCACTCAAATCGAGCAACTCTCATACCAAGAACATAGATTAGCTGAGAACATACAGGAGAGAATGACTAAATGATTTACTGTATAAGGAATCTCCATGAGAGACGTAGAATGAGGAGATATCATCGAAGATATAAGTGGAACATAAGAAAGGAGGAACACTGCAGCAGGCCTGTTGGCCCATATTAGGCAGGTCTTCACAATCCATCCCACAAACAGAAGTATTTGCTCAACCAATCTTCAATGCTACCAAAAGAAATAAGTTTTGATAATTCTATTTACTCATGTGCAATTCCTCAAATCAACCTCTCACTGCAGCATGTGAATTTAATCCAACCTAAATTTGTGAAAATTTAAATCCACAGGTTCTATACGTTTCAACTAACTCCTTTACTAAACTAGGCAGACTGTTCCACTCATCAACTACCCTATTTCCAAACCAATACTTTCCTATATCCTTTCTAAATCTAAACTTATCTAACTTGAATCCATTATTGCGGGTTCATTCTTGGTGAGATATCCTCAAGACCTTATTTATATCCCCTTTGTTAAACAACTCTCTGGAAAAGTGATGTAATACATGGATGTCGCTGGCGGAAGACCTTTTGTGAATACCTGATGCAAACCAGAAATACATGCTTTATGAACCTTGCCATCGGATGAAAGTTCTTTCTCGAGAGGCAGTCTATATGCATAAATATCAGCTGGGCATTAATGAAGGCCCCACTAACGTCTCGTCCGAGCTACCAGTCCTTCATAGTAACATCGTGGGACTCGCACTTAAGTTAATAGAACCATTAAAGCATATTTCTTGGATAGAATTGAAAATTAGGTTGGGCATTTATTCCGTTAGTGGGATGGAATGTGAAAAAGACTTGGGAGTCATGGTAAGCAGGAATCTAAAGCCAAGACAACAGTGCCTAAGTGTGCGCAATAAGGCTAACAGATTACTAGGATTTATTTCAAGAAGTATAAGCAACAGAAGTCCAAAAGTTATTTTACAGCTCTATACATCACTAGTGAGACCTCATTTGGATTATGCAGCTCAGTTTTGGTCTCCTTACTACAGGATGGATATAGATTCATTGGAGAACATACAAAGAAGAATGACTAAAATGATTTACAGTATAAGAAATCTCCCGTATAAAGATAGACTTAGAGCATTGAATCTCCACTCTCTGGAGAGACGTAGAATGAGGGGAGATATCATCGAGGTGTACAAGTGGATGATGGGCATAAACAAAGGAGATATTAATAAAATACTGAGGATATCGAACCAAGTAAGAACCAGAAATAACGGATTTAAATTGGATAAATTTAGATTTAGAAAGGACATAGGCAAGTACTGGTTTTCGAACAGAGTTGTAGATGCGTGGAACAATCTTCCGAGTAGGGTGATAGAGGCTAGGACCTTGGGTGGCTTTAAAAAGAGATTGGACAAATATATGAGTGGGAGGGGCTGGGTTTGATTTGTGTCGTGAGTACGGGAATAAATTCTTAGGTAGTGGTAGTTTTGATAAGGACATGCCTTGTATGGGCCAGTAGGCCTTCTGCAGTGTTCCTCCATTTTTATGTTCTTATGTGCAACATCTGGGTATCTTTATTGTAGACGTTTCGCCATCCAGTGGCTTTATCAATGGAAAGCCACTGGATGACTAAAATAAAAATACCCAGATGTTGCACATGTGTCCAATTTTCTTCAGTCGAATACAGAAAAGTAAGAGAAGAGGAACACTGCAGCAGGCCTGTTGGCCCATACTAGGCAGATTCCTTAACAAAGAGGATATAAATAAGGTAATAATATTGGTAGAATTACCGACAATATGTTAAGTAAAAGGACACAAATGCAACTAATGTGACATTTTATTGTGGCAACGTTTCGCTCTCCAGGAACTTTCTCAAGCCGGTCTTGAGGACAGTTTCAAATTTAGGTTGCATAAATTCATGAGTGAGAGGGATTGGATTTGAGTGGGACTCGCACATGAGTAAATAGAATTATCAAAGCTTATTTCTTGGGTAGCATTGAAAATTAGGTTGAACAAATATTCTGTTAGTGGGATGGATTGTGAAGGACCTGCATAGTATGGGCAGGGTTCCACTTTTCTTATGTTCTTATGTTAAATGCAACCCATTAACAGAATATTTGCCCAACCCATTTTAAACGCTACCCAAGTAATAATAAGCTTTCATAACTATTTACTCATGTGCAAGTCCCACTCAAATCGAGCAACTCTCATACACAAGAACATAGATTAGCTGGAGAACATACAGGGAAGAATGACTAAAATGATTTACTGTATAAGGAATCTCCCGTATGAGAGACGTAGAATGAGGGGAGATATCATCGAAGTATAAGTGGAACATAAGAAAGGAGGAACACTGCAGCAGGCCTGTTGGCCCATATTAGGCAGGTCCTTCACAATCCATCCCACAAACAGAATATTTGCTCAACCCAATCTTCAATGCTACCCAAGAAATAAGTTTTTATAATTCTATTTACTCATGTGCAATTCCCACTCAAATCCAACCCCTCTCACTCATGAATTTATCCAACCTAAATTTGAAACTACCCAAGGTTCTAGCTTCAATAACCCTACTAGGCAGACTGTTCCACTCATCAACTACCCTATTTCCAAACCAATACTTTCCTATATCCTTTCTAAATCTAAACTTATCTAACTTGAATCCATTATTGCGGGTTCTCTCTTGGTGAGATATCCTCAAGACCTTATTAATATCCCCTTTGTTAATACACATTTTCCACTAGTATACATAAGAACATAAGAAAGGAGGAACACTGCAGCAGGCCTGTTGGTCCATACTAGGCAGGTCCTTCACAATCCGTCCCACTAACAGAACACTTGCTCAACCGAATTTTCAATGCTACCCAAGAAATAAGCTCTGACAATTCCATTCACTCGTGCGAGTCCCACTCAAATCCAACCCCTCTCACTCATGAATTTATCCAACCTAAATTTGAAACTACCCAAGGTTCTAGCTTCAATAACCCTACTAGGCAGACTGTTCCACTCATCAACTACCCTATTTCCAAACCAATACTTTCCTATATCCTTTCTAAATCTAAACTTATCTAACTTGAATCCATTATTGCGGGTTCATTCTTGGTGAGATATCCTCAAGACCTTATTTATATCCCCTTTGTTAAACAACTCTCTGGAAAAGTGATGTAATACATGGATGTCGCTGGCGGAAGACCTTTTGTGAATACCTGATGCAAACCAGAAATACATGCTTTATGAACCTTGCCATCGGATGAAAGTTCTTTCTCGAGAGGCAGTCTATATGCATAAATATCAGCTGGGCATTAATGAAGGCCCCACTAACGTCTCGTCCGAGCTACCAGTCCTTCATAGTAACATCGTGGGACTCGCACTTAAGTTAATAGAACCATTAAAGCATATTTCTTGGATAGAATTGAAAATTAGGTTGGGCATTTATTCCGTTAGTGGGATGGAATGTGAAAAAGACTTGGGAGTCATGGTAAGCAGGAATCTAAAGCCAAGACAACAGTGCCTAAGTGTGCGCAATAAGGCTAACAGATTACTAGGATTTATTTCAAGAAGTATAAGCAACAGAAGTCCAAAAGTTATTTTACAGCTCTATACATCACTAGTGAGACCTCATTTGGATTATGCAGCTCAGTTTTGGTCTCCTTACTACAGGATGGATATAGATTCATTGGAGAACATACAAAGAAGAATGACTAAAATGATTTACAGTAT
>WNWK01045863.1:0-14550 GCA_009830355.1 Cherax destructor | reverse complement strand
AAAAATAGGACTCCAAATGCAGAAAGTCTACATATAGGAACAGATGATCAGGAAGAGATGAGTTACAAAATAAGAAACGGAACTTGTCATGCCTTTAGATGGAGAGTTACTACTAACAAAAGTATATAATAGGTCCTGTTGTGTGTGTTCTCTGTATTTGTCAACAGCATTTTAAGCTCAGTCTTGATTATTACAGCTAGGAAGCTCAATTTGTAATATATCCTTACGGGTACTGAGAATTTGAAGTCCCTTCTCAATCAAGATCAAACCATACCACGGGTGGGGTTCGAACCCGAGGTCAGAGAGTCTTAAAAGTTCAGTCAGAACAAATTACACCAACAAATAAACTAATAATTATTTCTAAAAAATTCACACAAAACTCGAGAAGTTAACCAAATACCATTCAACAACTGCAAGGTGGTTTATATGAATAAGACTGGTTGTGTTTTTCAAGCTAGAATAAATGAATGTAAACAATCAGTTAGATACACACAGACGAGATTTACCATCTTCCACCATGTGAAAGTTTTAAGCAATACAAAAAATTTGGAAGGCGCTAAGATAACACAAAATGGAAGATCCCCTCAACAGGAAGACATTGGAAGCAGCAGTGACAGACAACACACACACACACACACACACGCACACACACACACACACACACAGTGACAGGATGTTCCAGAGAGGGGACACAGAAACAAGGGGACACAACTGGAAGCTGAAGACTCAGATGAGTCAAAGGGATGTTAGGAAGCATTTCTTCAGCCACAGAGTAGTCAGGAAGTGGAATAGTCTAGAGAAAGATATAGTGGAGGCAGGAACCATACATAGTTTTAAGACAAGGTATGATAAAGCTCATGGAGCAGGGAGAGCAGAGACCCAGTAGCGGACAGCGAAGAGGCGGGGCCAGGAGCTGAGTCTCGACTCCTGCAACCACAATTAGGTGAGTACAATTAGGTGAGTACACACACACACACATTAAATTATAATAAGTAAAACAGACAATTGCAACCAGGTATTATTACCTCACCTAGACGCCATATATTCTAGCCTCGCCCTCCCTTCCTCTCATCTATCACTAGCACTAACACCCAGCCTCTACCTACACACTCGCCGGCTGTATAAACTTGTAATCTCTGACGAGGATCTCAGAACGCAACAGAGACTTCAAGACTGAGTACTCTTCTGTGTGTGTGTGTGTGTGTACTCACCTAATTGTGGTTGCAGGGGTCGAGACTCAGCTCCTGGCCCCGCCTCTTCACTGTCTGCTACTGGGTCTCTGCTTTCCCTGCTCCATGAGCTTTATCATACCTTATCTTAAAACTATGTATGGTTCCTGCCTCCACTATATCTTTCTCTAGACTATTCCACTTCCTGACTACTCTGTGGCTGAAGAAATGCTTCCTGACATCCCTTTGACTCATCTGAGTCTTCAGCTTCCAGTTGTGTCCCCTTGTTTCTGTGTTCCCTCTCTGAAACATCCTGTCACTATCTACCTTGTCAATTCCCCGCAGTATTTTGTATGTCGTTATCATGTCTCCTCTGACCCTTCTTTCCTCCAGTGTTGTTAGTTCTATTTCCCTCAATCTTTCTTCATAAGACAGCCCCCTGAGTTGTGGAACTAATCTTGTCGCAAACCTTTGCACTTTCTCTAGTTTCTTTACGTGCTTGACCAGGTGTGGGTTCCAGACTGGTGCTGCATATTCTAGTATGGGCCTAACGTACACGGTATACAGCGTCTTGAACGATTCCTTGTTAAGGTAACGGAACGCTAATCTTAGGTTTGCCAGTCGCCCATATGCTGCCGCAGTTATCTGGTTGATGTGTGCCTCCGGAGACGTGCTTGGCGTTATACTCACTCCAAGGTCTTTCTCCTTTGCCGAGGTTTGTAGCTTTTGTCCGCCTAGCTTGTACTCTGTCAGCGGTCTTCTTTGCCCTTCTCCGATCCTCATGACTTTGCATTTGGAGGGATTGAATTCAAGAAGCCAATTGCTAGACCAGATGTCGAGCTTGTCCAGGTCTGTTTGCAGCCCTGCCTGGTCCTCTTCCGATGTGATTCTCCTCATTATTTTCACATCATCCGCGAATAGAGACACTTCTGAGTCTATCCCGTCCGTCATGTCATTTACATATACCAGGAATAACACTGGTCCTAGGACTGACCCCTGCGGTACACCGCTCGTCACAGGCGCCCACTGTGATACCTCACTATTGTGCCCCTTGAACTGGGCCTCAATGTATATAATGTATATTTCCATTTTCTATAATTTTATATTGCTGATATTCTCGATAATAGCTAAATCGTTAATATCGTGCTTTATATTATTATTAGACTCTTATTTAACTTTGCTTTATTTACTTTAGGTAGGATGTAATATTTTATGTTGTGCTCGAGAGTGTGTAGTAACTGCCTTGGTGTTGGCAAGCGACTGTTACGCTGCCGGCGTCTAGTTGCTGGGGGGAGTCAGTCTCTGAACACACCTGAGCTGGGTGGTTGTTCCTCCTTCCTCTCTCTCTCTGGCCTGCTGCCCTCGTCGAGTCAACACCTCACTCCATTTCTTCTTGTTTTCTCGACATTAGACTCTGTTGGGTAAAGTATGCATTCGTGGGTGAGGCGAATCATACTTCTCAGAACTCTGTGTAACTCTGTTCACAGAGAATAGACTAGACAGTGATTTTTCGACTTTGTTCTGGGTTGTGTGTCACCTTGACACTCTGATACTACTCAGGTCTCAAGCTATAGCTCTGGACCTACTTCGATAAGGCATCTGTGCACCGCCACAGTTTGGGATTGTTTATGCTGAACCTAGCTTCAGTAGTAAGGGAGTTTTCTGACTGTTTTGGAGGATCTACTGATGGTCCCCAGTTAGGGTCGATTTTGTATCTCCTTGTTCCTGACGCTGTGTTGTTGTTGCCTGTTATATTGCTGTTCTGCGAAGTGGTCATTTTACCGGACAATCAAGCTGTTCTGGTTGTCAGTTTGTTAGTACAGCTAGCTTATGAGAAGTTGTTCTGTCGTACACTGGTTGAGTCGAGTCATAGAGTTACCGGGAGCACACTCATACACACATTTATTATTATTTGTATATATTATTGTTATTACTGACATTGTACCTGATGGTACCTCTGAGTCATTTATATATATGTGCCCTCAGCACAGACTTGTTGTATATGAGAGCAGTGTAGGAGCTACCCTCCTAAGTATCATAATTGATATCTTAATTATTATCTATATATTTGATTTACTACGTTACCCTAGATTTTCTCACTTTGATAATAAACCTTTTAAATATATCTGTTAAGTTAGTATCCTATCAGTTGCAATCCCCTTAATCTATATAATATGTCGGATAACTGAACCAGGATACTGACTTTGTTGCAAAAGCCCAGTAACAGGCTGGATGCTAGAAGGGCTTTCCTTTCTAGTGTTCACTGGAGATATCTATTATTAATAGATATCGTGTCATTTTGTAACACTCACCACGCACCATGACCCGTTGTTGCCTCCCTTTGAGGTATTCCCTGATCCATTCCAGTGCCCTTCCTGTTATACCTGCTTGTTCTTCCAACTTCTTTACTAATCTCATGTGAGGAACTGTCCAGGAAAATACAATCAACCTACCCTTCTCTCTCCTGCCTTACCTCTGTTACTTTATCATAGAACTCTAGGAGGTTTGTTACACAGGATTTGCCTTCCCGGAATCCGTGCTGTCTGGTGTTTATTATCCTGTTCAGCTCGAGGTGTTCCACCATTCTTTTCCTGATGATTTTCTCAGGACTTTGCACACTATACATGTAAGTGACACCGGTCTATAGTTTAGTGCCTCTTTTCTGTCTCCTTTTTTAAAAATGGGGACTACGTTGGCCTTCTTCCATACCTCAGGTAGCTGCCCAGTTTCAAGGGATGTGTTGAATATTATGGTAAGTGGCACACTCAGTACCTCAGCTCCTTCCCGAAGAACCCACGGGAAGATATTGTCCGGACCCATCGCCTTTGAGGTATCGAGGTCACTGAGTAACTGCTTCACTTCCTCCTCAGTTGTGTGTATCCCCTCTAGCACTTGGTACATCCCTTGTTGGTGACGAACCACGTCCTGTCTACCCAGCTGCCTTCCTTCCTCCATTGTGAATACTTCCTTAAACCTCAAGTTGAGCTCCTCACATACCTCTTGATCATTACTTGTGAGTTCCCCATCTTCTCTCCTCAGCCTTATCACCTGGTCTTTAACTGTTGTCTTCCTTCTGATGTGACTGTACATCAGTTTCGGGTCGGACTTAACTTTCGATGCTATGTCCTTTTTGCACTGTTTCTGGGCCTCCCTCCGTACTTGTGCATACTCGTTTCTAGCTCTTCTACTAATCTCTTTGTTTACTTGGGTTCTTTGCCTTCTGTACCGTTTCCATTCTCTGATACTCTGAGTCTTTGCCTCCCTGCACCTTTGGGTAAACCAGGGGCTCTTTCTGTCCTTCCCATTTAATCCTTTGCCTCTGGGTATAAACCGTTCCTCTGCCTCCTTGCACTTTGCCCCTACGTATTCCATCATTTCATTTATTGTCAGTCCTTCCATTTCCCTTTCCCACTGAACGTCCTGCAGGAAAATCCTCATGCCCGTGTAGTTTCCTCTTTTAAAGTCTGGTTTGTCTCTATCAGTACTGTTTTCCCTCTCCACCTGTAGCTCTGTTACAATGTACTCAAAGCTAAGCACCATATGGTCACTGGCTCCCAGGGGGCTCTCGTGCGTTATGTCTTCAATATCTGAGCTGTTCAGGGTGAATACAAGGTCCAGTCTTGCTGGTGTGTGTGTGTGTGTGTGTTTGTGTGTGTGAGAACAGTATATTACAAGTGTGTATACAGTATATTACAAGTGTGTATACAGTATATTACAAGTGTGTATACAGTATATTACAAGTGTGTATAACGTATATATGTATATCCATGTATTAGTTTTTGCTCGGCTAACTTTAGCTGTTTGTATATTTTCGTCTCAATAATGGTAGTGTCGTGCCAACACCGGGAAAGTCGTTTAATATAACAGTGCCAGCACATGTTGTTAATTGTCAGAACTCCCTCCCCGCCTCATGCATACCCCAACCCACCCATCCCTCCCCATCCTCCCTTTCTCTCTCTCCCCTTCTCTCTTTCTCTCTCTCTCTCAGAGTAGAGAATAAACGAACCTCAGTGAAAACTCTGGATTCTCCCCGGAGCTGTTTGAGTATTTTCTTCTCCTAAAACACATTAACAAAGATACAATGGGAAGGAGAATAACATAAATGACATCTCAAATATTTCGTCTATACAATACTTCATCATATGTGTATATATATATATATATATATATATATATATATATATATATATATATATATATATATATATATATATATATATAATATATATATATATATATATATATATATATATATATATATATATATATATATATATATATATATATATATATATATATATATATAAATATATATATTTATATATATATATATATATATATATATATATAATATATATATATATATATATATATATATATATATATATATATATATATAAAATATATATTTATATATATATATATATATATATATATATATATATATATATATATATATATATATATATAATATATATATATATAATATATATATATATATGTATTGATAGATAAAAGACTGTTGAGTAGACTTCAGGATGTACATGTTTATAGAGGGCTACACATATATCAGATCACTTTTAGTTATAGCTACAGTGGGAGTAAAAGGTAGATGGGATACAAGGAAAATAGAATCAGTAAGTAAAAGAGAGGTGAAGGTTTATAAACTAAAAGAGGAGGCAGTTAGGGTAAGATATAAACAACTATTGAGGATAGATGGGCTAGTGAGGTGTAGGCAATGGGGTCGAAAATGTATGGGGTAGATTTAAAAATGTAGTGTTAGAGTGTTCAGCAGAAGTTTGTGGTTACAGGCGAGTGGGTGCGGGAGGGAAGAGGAGCGATTGGTGGAATGATGATGTAAAGAGAGTAGTAAGGAGAAAAAGTTAGCATATGAGAGGTTTTACAAAGTAGAAGTGATGCAAGGAGGGAAGAGTATATGGAGAGAAAAGAGAGGTTAAAAGAGTGGTGAAGCAATGTAAAAGAGAGCAGATGAGAGAGTGGGTGAGATGTTATCAGCAAATTTTGTTGAAAATAAGAAAAGTTTTGGAATGAGATTAATAAGTTGAGGAAGCCTAGAGAACAAATGGATTTGACAGTTAAAAATAGGAGAGGAGAGTTATTAAATGGAGAGTTAGAGGTATCGGGAAGATGGAGAGAATATTTTGAGGATTTGTTAAATGTTGATGAAGACAGGAAGCTGTGATTTCGTGTGTAGGGCAAGGAGGAATAACATCTTGTAGGAGTGTGGAAGAGCCAGTTGTGGGTGTAGGGAAGTTCGTGAGGCAGTGGGTAGAATGAAAGGGGTAAGGCAGCTGGGATTGATGGGATAAAGATAGAAATGTTAAAAGCAGGTGGGGATATAATTATGGAGTGGTTGGTGCTATTATTTAATAAATGTATGGAAGAGGGTAAGGTACCTAGGGATTGGCAGAGAGCGTGTATTGTTCCTTTGTATAAAGGCAAAGGGGACAAAAGAGAGTGCAAAAATTATAGGGGAATAAGTCTGTTGAGTGTACCTGGTAAAGTGTATGGTAGAGTTATTATTGAAAGAATTAAGAGTAAAACAGAAAGCAGGATAGCAGATGAACAAGGGGCTTTAGGAAAGGTAGGGGTGTGTAGACCAAGTGTTTACAGTGAAACATATAGGTGAACAGTATTTGGATAAGGGTAAAGATGTTTTTGTGGCATTTATGGATTTGGAAAAGGCGTATGATAGGGTAGATAGGGGGCAATGTGGCAGATGTTGCAGGTGTATGGAATAGGAGGAAGGTTACTGAAAGCAGTGAAGAGTTTTTATGAGGATAGTGAGGCTCAGGTTAGAGTGTGTAGGAGGGAAGGGACTATTTCCCAGTAAAAGTGGGCCTTAGACAAGGATGTGTATGTCACCGTGGTTGTTCAAAATATTTATAGATGGGGTTGTAAGAGAAGTGAATGCGAGGGTCTTGGCAAGAGGTGTTGGGCTAAAAGATAAAGAAGCAAATACAAAGTGGGAGTTGTCACAGTTGCTTTTTGCTGATGACACTGTGCTTTGGGAGATTCTGAAGAGAAGCTGCAGAGGTTGGTGGATGAATTTGGTAGGGTGTGTAAAAGAAGAAAATTGAAAGTGAATATAGGAAAGAGTAAGGTGATGAGGATAACAAAAAGAATAGGTGACGAAAGATTGGATATCAGATTGGAGGGAGAGAGTATGGAGGAGGTGAATGTATTCAGATATTTGGGAGTGGACATGTCGCGGATGGGTCTATGAAGGATGAGGTGAATCATAGAATTGATGAGGAGAAAAGGGTGAGTGGAGCACTTCGAGTCTGTGGAGACAAAGAACCTTGTCCATGGAAGTAAAGAGGGAATGTATGAGAGTATAGTTATACCAACGCTCTTATATGGGTGTGAAGCATGGGTGATGAATGTTGCAACGAGGAGAAGGCTGGAGGCAGTGGAGATGTCATGTCTGAGGTCAATGTGTGGTGTGAATATAATGCAGAGAATTCGAGTTTGGAAATTAGGAGGAGGTGCGGGATTACCAAAACGATTGTCCAGAGAGCTGAGGAGGGGTTGTTGAGGTGGTTTGGACATGTAGAGAGAATGGAACGAGACAGAGTGACTTCGAGAGTGTATAAATCTGTAGTGGAGGGAAGGCGGGGTAGGGGTCGGCCTAGGAAAGGTTGGAGGGAGGGTAAAGGAAGTTTTGTGTGCGAGGGCTTGGATTTCCAGCAAGCATGTGTGAGCGTATTTGATAGGAGTGAATGGAGGCATATGGTTTTAATACTTGACGTGCTGTTGGAGTGTGAGCAAAGTAACATTTATGAAGGGATTCAGGAAACCGGCAGGCCGGACTTGAGTTCTGGAGATGGGAAGTACAGTGCCGGCACTCTGAAGGAGGGGTGTAAATGTTGCAGTTTTATAACTGTAGTGTAAAGCACCCTTCTGGCAAGACAGTGATGGAGTGAATGATGATGAAAGTTTTTCTTTTCGGGCCACCCTGCCTTGGTGGAATCGGCCGATGTGTTAATAAAAATAAAATATATATAATATATATATATAATATATATAATATATATATATATATATATATATAATATATATATATATAATATATATATATATATATATATATAATATATATATATATAATATATATATATATATATTATATATATATATATATATATATATATATATATATATATATATATATATATATATATATATATATATATATATATATATATAAGAGGAAGATGATGAGAACAGTAACAGTAACATGGAATATGGGAATGGATGGAGTATTGAGAAAGAAAATTAATTCCGATATTTTGGAGTAGACATATTTACAGAAGAGACTCCGATAGACGAAGTGAACCGTTAAAGATACAAAGAAAGATGGGTTGTATGTTGAGCTATCTTAAGAAACAAAAACGTTTGTTTATGGAGGAAAATTAGAAGGTATCAAAGAATAGTGGAACCAACACTTTTATATGGATGTGAAGCATGGGTTTTAAACGTTGCAGCAAAGAGGCTGGAGGCAGATTTGTCGTGTTTGAGAGTGATATATGGTGTGAATATTATGTGTGGAGATTAGAAGACGGTGTCTACCTGGAGGGTGTTCCGGGGGTCAACGCCCCCGCGGCCCAGTCCTTGACCAGGCCTTCCTGTGGATCAGGACCTGATCAACTAGGCTGTTACTGCTGGCCACACGCAGTCCAACCTACGAACCACAGCCCGGCTGATCAGGCACCGACTCTAGGTATCTGTCCAGCTCCCTCTTGAAGGTATTCAGGGGTCTGACTCACGAAATCGTAATGACACGATTGAAAACAAACCATACCACGGGCGGGATTAGAACCCGCGGTCACAGTCACAAAACGCCACTGGCCCAGTAGCTAATGCGTCGGTCTGGAGTTTTGTGACTCTCTGATCGCGGGTTCTAACCCCGCCCGTGGTATAGTTTATTCAGGAGTCTGTAATTTCCCTTATGCCTGGTGGGAGGCTGTTGAACAGTCTTGGGCCCCGGACACTTATTGAGTTTTCTCTTAGTGAACTAATAGTGCCCCTACTTTTCATTGGGAGTATGTCGCACCGTCTGCCCAGTCTGTGTGCAGATTTGAAACCAGTCTCTAAGATTTTCCAGGTGTAGATTATGACGTATCTCTCTCGCCTGCGCTCCAGTGAGTACAAGTCAAGTGCTTCCAAGCGTTTCCAGTAGTCAAGGTGTTTGACTGAACATATATGTGCAGTAAAAGTTCTCTGTACATTCTCTAGATAGGCGATTTCACCTGCCTTGAATGGAAATGTTAATGTACAGCAGTATCACAACCTAGAGAGAACAAGTGATTTAAAAAGAATACTAATTGGCTTGGCATCCCTGTTTTGAAGGTTCTCATTGTCCATCCTATCATTTTTCTCGCAGATATGATAGTGATACTGTTGTGATCCTTGAAAGTGAGATCATTCAGACATTACCACTCCCAGGTCCTTCACACTACTTTTCCTCTCTATTATGTGATTAGAGTTTGAAGTATACTCAGTCCTATCGATTATTGCCTCCAGTTTTCCATACCGGAGTAGTTGGAATTTGTCTTCATTGAACATCATATTGTTCTCCGTTGACCATTGGAAAACTCTGTTTATATCTTCTTGGAGATTTACCTTGTTCCCAATGAATGAGTCTCATGTATTAATATTGGTAGAATTACCGACAATATGTTAAGTAAAAGGACACAAATGCAACTAATGTGACATTTTATTGTGGCAACGTTTCGCTCTCCAGGAGCTTTGTCAAGCCGTTACAAACAATACATGGACACAGAGGGTATATATAGGCTCAAAGTGAGGTGCAATACTAGTGGTGGTAGAAGTAGTAGTGATATAAGTTGTAGTAGTAATACAATAAGGTAGAACAATCAACTTGCACATGAGTAAAAGGTGATAAAAGCAATTACTTGGGGTAGTATAAAAATAGGTTAGACAAATATTTATGTTGGAGGTTGGAATAGAGAAGGCCTGTAGCAGTGTTCCACTTCTGCGATGTGCTTGTGTAGTATTAGCAGGAGAGACTATGTGATGGTAGGGTTTACTGTTTTCAGGAGGATTCTTGCTAAGACTTCAGAGATGGTGAAGCTGCCTTTGTTTTGTTTACTTGTGTTAGAAACAGCGATAAGTGCTGATTCAAGGCACTTGCGTCTGCGTAAATTAGTTTCTTTGATTGCTAAATAGGCGTCTTTGAATTTCATGAGATGACTGGTGGAATTTCGGTGTTGTACACAGCTCACTCTAAGCCTATATATACCCTGTGTGTCCATGTATTGTTTGTAACGGCTTGACAAAGCTCCTGGTGAGCGAAACGTTGCCACAATAAAATGTCACATTAGTTGCATTTGTGTCATTTTACTTAACAAATGAGTCTCATGCAGATCCTAGTATCGTCTGCAAAGGATGACACAGTGCTGTAGATTACATCTCTGTCTATGTTTGATATGAAGATGGGGGCGAGTGCTGTGCCTTGTGGAACAGAGCTTTTCACTGTGGCAGTCTCCGACTTAACTCTGTTTACCACTACTCTTTGTGTTCAATTGGTTAGAAAGTTGAAGATCCATCTGCCCACTTTGCCAGTTATCCCTTTAGCACGCATTTTGTGTACTATTACACCATGATCGCACTTGTCAAAGGCTTTTGCAAAATCTGTGTATATTACATCTGCATTCTGCTTGTCTTCCAGTGCATCGAAGATCATATCATAGTGGTCCAGTAGCTGCGAAAGGCAGGATCGACCTGCCTTTCGCAGGATCGACCTTCAGGATCTCTGGACTGTGCAGTTTTTGGGAATCATAGGAATCATGGTGTGAGATTACCAAAAATATAATTAAGACAGCTGAGGAGCTGTTAAGGTACTTGAGTCATTTAGAGAGAGCGCAACACAAATGGATGACAGCCAGTGAAGGAGTGATAGGGGTCGTTAGAGGGAGGGGATAAAGATTTTGAGTGATGGAGGCTTAATTAAACATAAAACGGGCTTATGGGAGCGCGTTAGAGAGGAGTGGAGACGAGTGGATTTTACGACCTGACGTGCTGTTGGAGTGTGAGCAAGGTAACATTTACGAAGAGATTCATGGAAACTGGTTGGCCGGATACGAGTCCTGGAGATGGGAAGTACAGTGCCGGCACTCTGAAGGAGGGAAGTACAGTGCCGGCACTCTGAAGGAGGGAAGTACAGTGCCGGCACTCTGAAGGAGGGAAGTACAGTGCCGGCACTCTGAAGGAGGGAAGTACAGTGCCGGCACTCTGAAGGAGGGGTGGGGATGTTGCGGCTCAAAGGGTCAACTGAAGTGTGATGTCAGCACACGTCTGGCAAGACACTGACTGAATGAATGATGGTGAATGTGTTTCTTATTTATTGGGTCACAACCTTGGTCGGAGACTGTAGGTGTCTTAAAACACACACACACACACACACACACACACACACACACACATACACACACACACACACACACATACAAACCTCCTGGAGTTCTATGATAAAGTAACAGAGGTAAGGCAAGAGAGAGAAGGGTGGGTTGACTGCATTTTCTTGGACTGCATGAAGGCCTTTGACACAGTTCCTCACATGAGATTAGTAAAGAAGATGGAAGACCAAGCGTGTATAACAGGAAGGGCACTGGAATGGATCAGGGAATACCTCACAGGGAGACAACAACGGGTCATGGTGCGTGATGAGGCATCACAGTGGGCGCCTGTGACGAGCGGTGTACCGCAGGGGTCAGTCCTAGGACCAGTGCTATTCTTGCTATATGTGAATGACATGATGGACGGGATAGACTCAGAAGTGTCTCTTTTCGCAGATGATGTGAAATTAATGAGGAGAATCACATCGGATGAAGACCAAGCAGGACTTCAAACAGACCTGGACAAGCTTGACATCTGGTCTAGCAACTGGCTTCTCGAATTTAACCCCACCCAATGCAAAGTCATGAAGATCGGAGAAGGGCAAAGAAGACCGCTGACAGAGTACAGGCTAGGTGGACAAAGGCTACAAACCTCATCAAAGGAGAAAGACCTTGGGGTGAGTATAACACCAAGCACATCTCCGGAAGCACACATCAACCAGATAACCGCGGCAGCATATGGGCGACTGGCAAACCTAAGATTAGCGTTCCGTTACCTTAACAAAGAATCGTTCAAGACACTGTATACCGTATACGTCAGGCCCATACTAGAGTATGCAGCACCAGTCTGGAACCCACACCTGGTCAAGCACGTCAAGAAATTAGAGAAAGTGCAAAGGTTTGCGACAAGGCTAGTTCCACAACTCAGGGGACTGCCTTATGAAGAATGGTTGAGGGAAATAGGACTAACAACACTGGAGGACAGAAGGGTTAGAGGAGACATGATAACGACATACAAAATACTGCGGGGAATCGACAAGGTAGATAGTGACAGGATGTTCCAGAGAGGAAACACAGAAACAATAGGACACAACTGGAAGCTGAAGACTCAGATGAGTCAGAGGGATGTTAGGAAGCAATTCTTCAGCCATAGAGTAGTTAGGAAGTGGAATAGTTTAGCGAACGATATAGTGGAGGCGGGAACCATACATAGTTTTAAGACAAGGTATGATAGAGCTCACGGAGCAGGGAGAGCAGAGACCCAGTAGCGGACAGTGCAGAGGCGGGGCCAGGAGCTGAGTCTCGACCCCTGCAACCACAATTAGGTGAGTACAATTAGGTGAGTACACACACACACACACACACACACACATACACACACACACACACACACACACAACACTTGGTCTCTCACGCCGCTATCAACACAAAGTTAAATTTAATATTAACAGAAAATTAATAACCTGAAAATTACATAGAAATGAACCGTGAAGCTGCTGGATATACCAGCTGCTCTACCTTATGTAAACAATATTCTCTCTCTCTCTCTCTCTCTCTCTCTCTCTCTCTCTCTCTCTCTCTCTCTCTCTCTCTCTCTCTCTTTCGCCCATTCCTCCTCTTCCCATCGTCTTTCTTAACCCTCGTGGTATATTATCAAACAATAATGTAAGAGTCTCAGCATTCGCATATTTTCATAAAGAAATTCATTCTTTAAAAAAAATATAGTTTATCTACTTTTCACTATATTTTCTTTCATCCTTTCTCCTCTCACCTTTCCTCACCTCTTCTCCTCTCACCCTTCCTCCTCTTCTCACCCTCATCTCTTCTTCTCCTCTCACCCTTCCTCTTCTCCTCTCATCCTTCCTCTTCTCTTCTCCTCTCATCCTTCCTCCTCTCTTTTCTCATCCTTCCTCCTCTCTTCTTCTCCTCCTCTCACAATCATCTCCTCTCCTCTCACCCTTCCTCCTCTCTTCTCCACTCACCTTTCCTCACCTCTTCTCTCACCCTTCCTCCTCTCTTCTCCTGCTCCTCTCACAATCATCTCCTCTCCTCTCACCCTTCCTCCTCTCTTCTCCTCTCACCCTTCCTCCTCTCTTCTCCTCTCACCCTTCCTCCTCTCTTCTCCTCTCACCCTTCCTCCTCTCTTCTCCTCTCACCCTTCCTCCTCTCTTCTCCTCTCACCCTTCCTCCTCTCTTCTCCTCTCACCCTTCCTCCTGTCTTCTTCTCCTCCTCTCTTACTCTCTATTCTTCCTCTTCCTTCTTCAGTAAAACGTTTGAGGCAGTGGACTATGATAAAGAACACGATGTTTAATTGAGTTTGAGTAAGTCTTTAATAGAGTCCCACACAGAAGACTGTTGAAGAAAGTGGGACACCTTGTAAGAGGTTAGATTAGGTAAGGTTCGTCAGGAAACAGGACAAGTGTTTCCTGACGCGGGTCTTAGTTAGATGATGACCCGCCGTTGGAGTTTTGGTCATCTGACCGAGGCCTTCCGCTGGCTTACCGGTCCACCCCTTTAAAAATTAATGGTTATTTTTATAACCGTAAGCAAACACTAGGATATATTTATTAGAAAACGTTTCGGTCCTTGGACCTTGATCAAGGGCCCAGGACCCCAAGACCGAAACGTTTTCTAATATGTCCTAGTGTCTGGTCACGTGTTTTTTCTAAACCAATTTGTCTGTATCTATTACCGAGGTTGATGCCATAACTGGGATAAATCAGAATGAAGACCAGACACCAGTGGCGTTCCTTAAGGCTCAGTTCTAAGCCTCTTATTATTCATAAGCTACGTTAATGACCTTGACGCTGCAAAAAAATAACGACAAGAGCAAATTCGCTGACGGTACAAAAAGAGACCGAATAAAAGATTGAGGTGAAGCTGCCACTGAACCTCAGGAATATTTGGACAAGCTAATGTCATGAACCGAAAAGTGGCAGATGCGGTTCATTGAAGATAAATGCCAAGTCCTAATTCTCGGTAATGTGAATAATCCTGG
>WNWK01045862.1:0-14550 GCA_009830355.1 Cherax destructor | reverse complement strand
AACCATGAAATTCATCTTCAGACACTTCCATCTGTGTTAGAGCTATCCTGGGAAGAGAAGAGTCCCAGTTTCCCCCGGGAAGTCAGGTATTTCTTACTGCTAGGCATGCTGAACATGGACTACAAATGGCTTTCCCACAATGCACCACTGGCTGCCCGTTTTTTTTAACTGCGCACACTGACTAAAAGACCCATTCTCTCACATGTGGACCTACCAGCTTTCTCCCACTTGATTTGAGGCCGCTAGAATTTGGCGTATTAATCGCCCCCAGAACAGTGGCTCGAAAGACGTATATATACGCCCGAAACAGTCAAAGGGTTAATCTTTTTTTATTATTTAGTATGTGAATTTTTTGGGTGGAACGGATTAATTGAAATTTACATTATTTCTTATGGTTAATAAGGTTTTTACGAAAGTTTGGTGTTGAGAAATAGCTCCTGGAACGGTTAATTTCGTTAGTCGAGGGATCACTGTATAAAACTCAAAAATTCTAGCGGCTTCAAATCAAGCGGAAGAAAGCTGGGGAGGCCCACATCAAGAATGGGGCTTTGGGGCAGTTGAAAAAATTTTAAAAATCCCCGCAGCCGCAGTGTATAATGGAAAAAAAAAACTCCGACTGTTTTTGGATTAAAACGCCGACTTTGAGGTGTATTTTAGTATACAGTAGTATTTATGGTTGTACTGTATTCTCTTTTTCGTGGTCTCATTTGATAGAATGGAAAACATACTACAGAAATAGAGATGATTTTGATTAGTTTCGCGAAGAAAACGACCTTGAAAATGAGCTCAAAGTAGGGGAAATGTTCGATTTTTGCCAATGTTCAAGGGGTAAAAAATTACACCACGCGTCCAATACACATCAACTGGTGAGTATTATTTCACAAGGGCACTGATATTATTTATACCATTTTTACAATAATGCAATAGTCTGCATAACGGTAAATCTTATATTTTTTGTGTGAATAAAAAATCAAAATAGAAAGCAAGAGTAAAATAAGAGGGGCCTAAAGACATGACTAATGAACAGATATCTTATTTTAGTGCCAGGAATGTCTGCATTGTTTATTCTGGACCCTATTTTGAAATTGACAACGTTTTTATTTTGCATGAAATTGGCCAAATTGCCAATTTCTGACCACTTTATTGGATAGTTGAAATCGGTAAATTGGTGGTTTCTTGTACTCAAACGATAGAACTAATGGAGATCTAAAGAAATAGCTATGAGTTGGGTCGACTGGAACAATAAAATTGGCCGAAAATAGGGCTCAAAGTCAGCGAAATTGCCGATGCGTATACATCGCCGAGATCACTAACTTCGCGAGAGCGTAATTCCCTAAGTTTTCCATCAAATTTCATACTTTTGGTGTCATTACCATCGGGAAAAGATTCTCTTATCATTTCATAAGAAAAAATAGTGTTTTTTTTCGAAAATTTTGCGACAACAGTCAAAGGGTTAAACCAAAAACACTTGTTGCAGTTTTTTTTCTCATTATGCACTGCGTGCTGCAGTATTTTTTTTATACTGCACACACTGACCACTCAGACCCATACTCTCATATGTAGGCCCACCAGTTTTCTTCTGCAAGATTGGAAGCCGCTAGAATTTTGGCATAATATTACGTCACCAACACTGGCTTGCAAGCCGTAATATTACGGCACCGACAGTGAAAGGGTTAAGAGGACAAAATCAGCGGGGGAAAATTGTGCTAAAATTTGTCATCGTTATAAAAGTTAGCAAGTAATTAAAGCAAAAAAAGGAATCGGTACCTTTTCAACTCCATTTTCTGGTGAAACATCTTTCTTCAAGATGTAAGACTTGTAAGTGAATAATGGCGCACCCAACTTCACTCTGCCAAACTTGCTGAAATAAACATTAACAGCATTTCAAGTAACCACTGTGACATGTAGTAAACTATCAGATTAGGTTTGAAAGAAAATGTACGATATTGACTAATAAATGATTCGAGAACAGCAAGACATGTGAAAAACAATACAATTAAACTACAATTATAGCCATATAACATGGCTGATTTAACCTGTAAGTTTTTATTTATAAGCCTAATTATTAAACAAGACAATGTAAAGAAAAAAAAAGACAAGTCATGGATTCGTCTGTTAACCCTTAAACTGTCCAAACATAGATCTACGTTTTTTTTACATGCTTTCAAATGGAGAAAATCAAGGTTGGAGCGCTACGTGAGTGAACTTAGATCTACATTTGGACAGTTTAAGGGTTAAAACCTGCTTTAGTGGTCACAGTGGGGGGTGGGGGTGTTCCATGCTAGCCTCCCTTGTACAGTGGACCCTCGGTTTTCGTTCACCTCCAAACTCGAACAATTATGTTAAGTGTATTTTCGTAAGTGCTTTTGTAAGTGTATTTTTGGGGGTGTAAAATGACTAATCTAATTTACATTTGTCCTTATGGGAACAAATTCGTTTGGTAACGGCACTCAAACAGCATTCTGGAAAGAATTTTCAACGAAAACCGAGGGTCCACTGTATACAGAAATACGTACCTAGTTAGATGAATCCAAATTTTAAGACTGGCTTGTCATGGATTCAAATTCTTTTATTACATGTGTACATGTGTTAACACATTGCATACCTTGTCAGTTTCTTAATCTAGAACTAAACTTCTGGAATGTAGAACATTTACAATATAATGAGGGAGGGGTGCATTCTCTCTGTTCCTCATTCCAAAGGCTTCTTTTAACATTTGCAAATAATGGTTCGTATTTTTTTTTCAACATTCCAGCCATCTTAAACCAAGGCAGGGTGGCCCAAAAAAGAAAAACACTTTCACCATCATTCACACTTTCACTTTTTTGTCACAAAAGGAAAACTGACAACTATCAATCTTCATATGCTACACCAAATCATTACTCTCAAATGGGGTGTGCCAAAATATCAGTGGGTATCCGCTTATTTTGGTGGCATTGGTATAGACCTAAAATTGAGTACGTATCAGTATAGGCAAAAATTTTGGTATTGCCCCCATTCCTACTCTCAAACATCCAATTAGGTTTGTCTGACCAATATTATTAATTTTGTTTATTCATTTCTATCAAAGAAAAGGCTTTGATCGCTAGCGCACTCAGCTCACACACTGAGGTCCGGAGATCGAATCTCCTGTATGGCTGGAAAACATTAGGGACGCGTTTCCATAAGACACCTACTGTCCCTGTTCACCCACGAGTCTAAAATGGGTACCTAGGTGTTAGTCGACTGGTGTGGGTCGCATCCTGGGACAAAACTAATTTGCCTGAAATGCTCAGCAAAACAAGCGGCTATTTATATAGTAGTATGTCATTGATGTCAGCTAGGCCTGTATACCTTGTACATGTACTTGTAGTAAATAAAGATATTATTATTAAAAAATGCTGTTATAATTAATCAGTGAACTTTCTTTTAAATGTAACACCTTGTATATACAGCTGGAACTCTAAATGCATTACATTAACTCTTTAACTGTCTGTCATGTAGAACTACATCATTGATGTCAGGGTTTGTCAGATAGATCTGTCATGACCTCAGCTCACTCACCTAAGCCAAGCAGTAAATTTTGGCCTAAATACAGCCTCTCCTCACTTAGCGACGTACTCGTTTACCAACGACTCAGACTTACGATGGGCTCTCTGACCAGTATGCATACCTAAATAATGTATAATATTGTAAGTGCTTGTGGAAAAGTATTTTTGGGGGTCTGAAATAGACTAACCTACGTGACATTTTTCCTTAAGGGAGTAAATTCGTTCGGTAATGGCACTTGAGTAGACTTCAGGAGTGAAGTTTTTACGAAACTCGGGGGTCCACTGTATATTAGAGCTGATTTCCTCTATTCTGTTTATTACAGTATAAACATTTAAAAATATACCAGAAATGTTATAAATGGTGCAAAGGTGGTCTTAGAAACGGAACTCCATCATTGAGCGAGGAGATGGGTCTGTGCAGAAGCGTGCACAGGATAAAAAAAAATCCTGCCTACAGCAGTGCATAATGGGAAAAGCAAAACTCTGACCTTGTGTTTGATTTAAAATAGCATCTTTTAGGTGTTCTCTAGGATGATTTTTTTTATGGTTTTATTGGTATTGTTCAACAGAATGGAAGACATACTACTGAAATAGAGATGATTTTAGTTGGTTTCAGAACAAGAAGTAGCTTGAAATTGGCCTCAAAGTAGTGGAAATATTCAATTTTTGCCAATATTCTGGAGGACAGGTATGGCATTCCCTGCACCCCTTGGTCTGTTTGATGGGTTTTTAGTATGTCTGATTCAATTACTGGGACACCACAAACCATGACAAATCATTCCTGGTTATATTTTATTTGAAAAATATGGTAAATATTTGATTTTTTTTTTTGTGAATTCAAAATTCAAGTCAAGTGTAATATAGGAGAGGCATGGGGACTTAATTTTTGCACAAACAAAATGTTTTAGTGTCTGTTTTACTTTGGACTATTTTTAAATTGGAATTTTAATTTTGCTTAAAATTGGCCAAATTTCCAGCTTCTATGTATACTTTATAAGGTAGTTCTGGGGTCATGTTGAGCAATGGAAATGGCTTAAAATAGGGCTCAAAGTCTATGAAATCACTGGTGTAAAATGCACCCAGACCACTAAATTTGTGCCTGTGCAATTCTGCAAGTTTTCCATCATATTTTGTATCTTTGGTGTCATTACCTCCAGATTTATAGTGGAATGAAGGCAGGGTAAGGGTCGGCCTAGGAAATGTTGGAGGGAGAGGGTAAAGGAGGTTTTGTGAGCAAGGGGCTTGGACTTCCAGCAAGCATATGCGAGTGTGTTAGAATGGAGCAAATGGGGACAAACGGTTTTTAGGGCTTGACGTGCTGTTGGAGTGTGAGCAAGTTTACATTTATAAAGGGTTTCAGGCAAACTGGCAGGCCAGACTTGAGTCCTGGAGATGGGAAGTACAGTGCCGGCACTCTGAAGAAGGGGTGTTAATGTTGCAATTTTATAACTGTAGTGTAAGCACGCCTCTGGCAAGACAGTGATGGAGTGAATGATGATGAAAGCTTTTCTTTTTCGGGCCACCCTGCCTTGGTGGGAAGCAACCGGTGTTAATATAAAAAAAAAAAATTACCTTCAGGAAAAGCTTCTCTACCATTTCTAAAGTTTTTTTTTTTTAATGTGGATACTAAAGCACTTTTAATTTTGGGGGTCTGGACAGTGAGAATTAATATAGATGGACAAATAAAAAAAAAATATATAAGCATGAATAAAAACAAGCTGCTTAGAATATTCCTTTGGAAATATAATAATGATTGGATTTAAAGTCAAAACTCATTAATGGAAAATTTAAAGTAAATCACCTTAATTAATCATACCCCAACTTTACACCCATTTTGATAATTATGTCTTCTTGATGCAAATATTATCCCCTATATATTTAATCCATACTAATGCCTTCCACACTGCCATTAATCTAGTATTGAAAGATATACAGTACATACAGTGGTATAATACAAGTGCTGAAAGAAGGTTACCGCGATGGTTTGGTCATGTAGAAAGAACTTAGCAAGAGACTAATAAAAATGAATAAATCTGGGGAATATGGAAGGTGTATGTAGCATTTGAGGAACAGATGGAATGAGGATCTGAAATACAGGTACATACCTGTACCTTGGAAGTTTTAAAATTTAATACTGAGCCCAATAAATTACACTGAACATAATTGTCGCAAAAGTACACACAAGCAACCATATCATTCATTTGCTACCTCTCTGAAAGACCAATCACACTGAGACATAATAAAACAGTGCTCTCCTAGTAAGTTAAAATATGAGACACCAATTTAAAACTCATGAAATGCTAAAAATTTTTGTTTAACCAGGTATCCTGACAGATACCCCAATACCACTGAAACAGCAGTCACTGACAAGGCATTAAAATATGTAAGAGTCCATGGTATGCCACAATTACAGAGAACCATCTCATAGTTGTAATTCTTACAGAAAAAGGGCTAAGGTATTAGGAGATAAGGACTACATTCAGCAGCAGACTTGGAAGAAGCAGAAATAAGTGGCTCCTGGGTGTGTTGCTGGCATGTAATAAAGGTACTGTAATACTGCATGTAAAGAATTTGTGAAGTCAATTACACACACCCATTTAAACCCACTTAAGATTTTAAGGTTAGGAAGTACAAAGTCTTCATTTTGAAAACTGAGGTTTGGCAGGTCAACCCCCTAGTGCTGTCTGTGCCTTTCTTCAAAGGCAGTAAGCAAGTGATGAATAAATTTAGTATATCCATGATTAGACTGGTAATGCCCAAATCAAGTAACCAACCTCTTGTTCTTTATGACTGACGAGATGATGTCCTCCACCGTAGGTACGTTATCCCACTCTTCATCTTCCATCATATCAATCTATAAAATTAAGTAAATAAAGATAATGATTAGCAAATTCTAAATGTGATCATATGCATCATATTACTGAGGCAATATCAAACAGCAATTTCTTTGGCAGATCATGACGAACAATGTTTTAATCACGAAAATCTTGACAAAGTAAAGAATTCGCTTAACTAGTACAACAAAACTATTATAATATGCCAGTATCACACACACAAAAAAAAAAAACTTCTGAAACCTACCATGGAGCTATAATACTCACATGGTCATTATCATACTTATGGGGAAGTAAGTTTATTCAGGTACACAAATACATAGTTACATATCATACAAAGCAACATATGTGTAGATTACATAGGATAACCCAAAAGTCAAATTGACTAATTTCCAATGGGATCCTAGTAAGTTTACTGAGGTACAGGTACACAAATGCAGTTACACAAATTATAATACATAGTAATGTGTAAATTATCCACCAGGATAATCCAGAAAAGTAAGCAACTTATTTCCATTGGGGTTCATAGTATATCTGGAGAGGGTTTCGGGGGTCAATGCCCCGTGGCCCAGTCTGTGACCAAGCCTCATGGTGGATCAGGGCCTGATCAATCAAGCTGTTACTGTTGCCACACGCAACCCGACGTATGAACCACAACCCGGTTGGTCAGGTACCGACTTTAGGTGCTTACATGTATAACCTTATTGAGGGGGATGGGGGGTGCTTTGATCCTCTTTCTTGAATCAAACCTGATTACCTCCACTATTCCTCTGAAGGTTTAGAGCTTCCCCATGAATAATTTTAAAATAAACCAGTCCATCCTACAATTACCCATACGTATAATAATTGATCTAAGGAACTGAACCAGTGCTCTGCTTCCTTGGATCAAATCTGAATGCCTCCCACTCCCCTAGAAACTGCATGATCCTTATGAATTTATTTAGACACAGATACACATGTACAGGAGGGCCCCCACTTTACAGCGCTTCGCTTTACAGCGTTTTGCTAATATAGTAGTTTTCAATTATACCCATTCTTCATTTAGTCAGACTTCCTACATTAAATATATTCACCACTCACTAAGCTAAGAATGAAAAAATTAAGGTAAATAATGTTTGTGCTGTACATGCATTTTTAAGTCTAGCTCTATTGCTCACTTAATATATGATGGGGAAAACATGTTATCAGGCTTTTATATGCATTTGAAAGTGGAAAAAGGCTATTGTTCACTTTAGTGATTTTTTCCTTTACAGCAGTAGCCAGGAACCTAACCTGCTGTATAAACGTTACCCGCCTCGACAATTTTTTTTTTATTAAAAAAAAATCAGTGTAAATTACCCAAGATAACCTAAAAAGTCAGTGACAATTCTACAGGTTTAATGCTGCCCTATGAATGTACTAATAATAATGTTAAAGGAACTAAACCCATAGGGGTTATAAACCTCCACCTAGAAAATGGGAGGTAATCAAGTTTGATCCAAGGAAAGGAAGGACAAGTATGGGAATGTTACATTGATATTTGGTCGTCTTAGATAAAATTGTTCATTATTTATTATAACAGCTATGAAAAAGGATCAAATTATAGGTCTAAATAAAAATAAACTAATCCCAGTTCCTTGGATCAAGAGCCTTTCACTGCACTGAGGCACTCCTTGAAGCTGACTTTAATTATATTTAGGGGAAGAACTGAACCCAAGAGATCATACAGTGCGTGTGGAATGGAAGGCAATTAAGTCTGATCCAAGAATGAAGAGCATAGATCCAGTTCCTTGGATCAAGAACCCCTCGCCAACTAGTAACATACCTTCATGGTGTTTTAGTTTTTATTCGTGGGGGAAAAAAAAAGGAGATAAATACGTAGATGGGAAAGATGGGAAGCAATCAAGTTCTATTCAGGAAGGGGAGGACAGGTCCAGTTCCTTGGATCAAGAGCCCCTCACCAGCAGCATGTAACGTCCCTCGAGGGGATTAATAGATTTAAAATCAAAGGTATATAATTATCGACAAGACGAATACTTATACCCCTGTAATCATGCTTGATCAAGTAGAGCAGCAGCAGTAGCTCCTTGGATCAAGAGCACCTGACACATCAAAGAACATTCTTTAAGCCATTTAATAAAATGTAAACAAACTAAAGACAGCTAGAGCAGCCGCCATTCCTTGTTAATATCTTAAAGAAACCCAATAAAACCCCTTTTGATGCCACAGACATAATGTTCAGGATATTACCTTCACTCACCAGAGAAACTAATACCCTTTATCTTACTATAAAAAGGGTAAAAAATGAGTTAAAACACAGGCGGAGTGAATCACTAATTTTAAACCCTGGAAGTCACCAGTGTACTGCCTGTTGATTGGTCGAGCCCACGCATGCGCACTCATGTGGCTTGCTGATTAGTCGAGCCTGCGCATGCGCATTAGTCATGCGTTCAAGCCTGCACACATTTAATATTCTTATATACTTTCCTCCTCACAGCTTTCTAACTTCATCTAAAAAACCAGTAAATTACGTACAATATATGAGCAGAAATGAATAATAAAAGGGAGTTATTGTTCGAACGAAAACAATTTATGATGCTGATATGAAAGCTGCAGGACGAACATTAACACATTAAGTTAATAAATAAAGAAATGTAATTAACTAAATTAAATAAAGTAAGAAAATAAGTAGATAAATAAGTAAAGTAAATTTATTTATTGTACAATTTTGCTTATTAAGAGTATAAGACTTGTCTTTGTCGTGCAACTAAACTACCTTCCTTACTACATTGTTATTAGTAGAAAATAAGTATCTTTTATTTATTTCCGAGTATAAATACTTATCATAAAGCACTAAACCCACAAGGGTCACATATACTTATTTATTTCAGTATACCTGTAGAGGGTTTCGGGGGTCAACGCCCCCGCGGCCAGGTCAGTGACCAGGCCTCGTGGTGGATCAGGGTCTGATCAACCAGGCTGTTACTGCTGGCCGCACGTAAACGACGTAGGAACCACAGCCCGGCCGATCAGGTACTGACTTTAGGTGCCTGTCCAGTGCCTTCTTGAAGACAGCCAGGGGTCTATTGGTAATCCCCCTTATGTATGCTGGGAGGCAGTTGAACAGTCTTGGGCTCCTGACACTTATTGCATTGTCTCTTATCGTGCTAGTGACACCCCTGCTTTTCATTGGGGAAATGTTGCATCTCCTGCCGAGTCTTTTGCTTTCATAGGGAGTGATTTCGTGTGCAAGTTTGGTACTAATCCCTCCAGGATTTTCCAAGTGTATATTGTAACTTGTTCAGCTATCAAAACTTTGTGGTGCAGTCCCTGGACCCATTATGTACTTCTGTAATGTTGAGGTACAGTTCCTGGACCCAATATGTACCTCTGTAATCTTCTGATTACCGCCCACAGGATGGGTATGGTGTGCATAATAAAGATATTAAAGTAACTTCATCTTCTCTGCATTATATACCATTCATGTACAATAGGTGACAGGTTATTCTATGTCTCTCGTCCTTTAATTTGAGTAGAATTTCTGTAGGTATTCAGTGGAACACGAAACATATCAAAGAGATATTTATATATGATGTGGCGCCTGTGTGCAGTTGTCAAGCAAGTGCCCTACTAACCCAGGTGGCTTTTCTACATAAAGCCACATGTGTGTGTGTACTCACCTAGTTGTACTCACCTAGTTGTGGTTGCAGGGGTCGAGTCATAGCTCCTGGCCCCGCTTCTTCACTGGCCGCTACTGGGTCATGAGCTTTATCATACCTCTTCTTAAAGCTATGAATGGATCCTGCCTCCACTACATCGCTTCCCAAACTATTCCAATTCCTGACAACTCTGTGACTGAAGAAATACTTCCTAACATCCCTGTGATTCATCTGAGTCTTCAGCTTCCAACTGTGTCCCCTTGTTGCTCCATGAACTTTATCATACCTCGTCTTAAAGCTATGTATGGTTCCTGCCTCCACTACATCACTTGCTAGACTATTCCACTTCCTGACAACTCTATAGCTGAAGAAATACTTCCTAACATCCCTTTGACTCATCTGAGCTTCAACTTCCAATTGTGACCCCTTGTTTCTGTGTCCCATCTCTGGAACATCCTGTCTCTATCCACCTTGTCTATTCCCCACAGTATTTTGTATGTCGTTATCATGTCTCCCCTGACCCTCCTGTCCTCCAGTGTTGTCAGGCCGATTTCTCTTAACCTTTCTTCGTAGGACATTCCCCTTAGCAATGGAACTAACCTTGTCGCAAACCTTTGCACTTTCTCTAATTTCTTGACGTGCTTGACCAGGTATGGGTTCCAAACTGGTGCTGCATACTATAGTATGGGCCTGACGTACACAGTGTACAGTGTCTTGAACGATTCCTTACTAAGGTATCGGAATGCTATTCTCAGGTTTGTCAGTCGCCCGTATGCTGCAGCAGTTATCTGGTTGATGTGTGCTTCCGGAGACGTGCTTGGTGTTATACTCACCCCAAGATCTTTCTCCTTGAGCGAGGTTTGCAGTCTTTGGTCACCTAGCCTATACTCTGTCTGCGGTCTTCTTTGCTCTTCCCCGATCTTCATGACTTTGCATTTGGCGGGGTTAAATTCGAGAAGCCAGTTGCTGGACCAGGTGTCCAGCCTGTCCAGGTCTCTTTGGAGTCCTGCCTGATCCTCATCTGATTTAATTCTCCTCATTAACTTCACATCATCTGCGAACAGAGACACTTCTGAGTCTATCCCGTCCGTCATGTCATTCACATATACCAAGAATAGCACTGGTCCTAGGACTGACCCCTGTGGGACCTCGCTCGTCATAGGCGCCCACTGTGATACCTCGTCACGTACCATGACCCGTTGTTACCTCCCTGTCAGGTATTCTCTGATCCATTGCAGTGCCTTTCCTGTTATACACGCCTGTGTCCCATCTCTGGAACATCCTGTCTCTGTCCACCTTGTCAATTCCTCTCAGTGTTTTATATTTCGTTATCATGTCCTCCCTATCTCTCCTGTGTTATAGGTGAGCTAGGGGTGTGTCTCTATTGAGGGGGGTGGGGGTTGGGAGGGGGGGTTGGGAGGGGTTGGTTGTCTTTGGGTTGGGGAGACAGGGCGACGGGACTGGTTCTTTTTGGATTTGGTAGACTGATGTTCTGTTGGGTTTTTGGATGAGTGCAGCTGGGAGGGAGTGAAGAGGTAGTTCATGGGGTTGGGCAAGGTTTTGCCCTGGGTTTCTGGAGCCGGGGGGAGGTTTTTGTGTGTATGTGGAATGAGGTTTTGGTGATTACTTGTGGTATGTTCAGGTACTGAAACATGTGTAGAGAATTCCATAGATTTATAGTGGTATGATCACTGGTGTGGTGCGTCAGTTAAAGACATATATGCTATTTGTTTGTGGTTGGAGCTTTACTGTTGTAAGCTTTGTAAGTGGTATGGCTGGCCTTGTTAGGCAACTTACATTTTTTTGTATGTAATTTTGTCATTTTATAAATACTCCTTGATGTTCTTTTTTTTTTTTTGACAGGGTGTGCCTGTTAGGGATTGTATTGGTGTGTGGCAGTATTGTCATGCTGCATAATTGCGTGAATTAATGTAGTGTCTTTATGCCTCCTGTGAAAGGGAGTAAGACCTTGTATCTGAGTGTATAGGAAACATTTGCGTGTGTGGGTGGGTGTGTATATTGTGTACATATGTATACGTGTTCTGAGAACGAGTTATGTTTTTTTTTTTGTCGAGGGTAGGATATTAGTAGGTATTATGTTTTTACACCTGTTTAAAGTTTAGTATATTGGTGTTGTATTGTTGTAAGTTGTAATTGGTATGTATGACGCCTCTACTGTGTATTATTGAGGATGGGTTGGGGGATTGCCCCCTTGGTTCACTCTGTGTTTGGGTTTAGTCCCAACTGGTATGGGGGTTTCTTCAAGACTGGGGGTTCCAGTGAGGTTTTACTTGTATTTGGGTTAATTGTTGTACATAAGGTGTATTGAATTTCTTAAGGTATCAGTGATAGGTATCTTTTTATTTTTGGAATTATTGTTGTATGGCTAAATTAGTATTAGGTTTAATGTTAATACAGTCTTTATTGTAATGTCACAATTTTGTAAATTGATGATGTATGGTATAGGGGTTGGGGAATGTGACATAATATTATTGCAGGTGCAGGATTGATTGTTTTTGTTTAAGGCACCAATGGCAATGTTTGTTAGGGGATTAAGTTATAGTTTTGTTTTTGGCATGTTTTATATGCATTTTATGTATGTATTTCGCAAAATAATAAAATGTAAAAAAAAAAAAAAAAAAAAAAAAAACCTCTCCTGTGTGTGTGTCTAATTTGTCAACACCAAGAACACCAATTCAGTTAACTAGTTTTTCTGAATAATTTAGAACCACCTGTTTCTGTTCAGATAACACTAGCATACACACCCATTAAGGTTGTCATTCCTTTGCCTTGTGCTGTTACTAAATCTATATTATTTACCAGGTTTACTCCTTACCTAATTCCTAGTGTATTAGATTATACCAAATGTTGGAATAACAGATTTTTCCTTTTGGAGATTCTTGATAGCCTATATGCTGATGACATCATGATCCATATAACAGGGCATAAAAAGATGAGTACCGTTCTTAATGAAGTTCAAGCAATTTGTAATCGACTAGGCCTCGTAATATCTTCATCTAAAACAAAGATATTAACAAGTAAACGACATCCCCTCCCATCTATTTGCAGGGTGAAAACATTAGCTACGTTAAAACTTACAGATATCTTGGTGTAGATGTACCCTTTGGGGCCTAGTGCCTAGGCCTTTTGTGTATCCATATGCTCTTGTGCTACCCTCCAAAGGATGGATATGGAGTGCACAATAAACTAGCCACTACCCTCCACAGGATGGATATGGAGTGCACAATAAACTAGCCACTACCCTCCACAGGATGGATATGGAGTGCACAATAAACTAGCCACTACCGTCCACAGGATGGATATGGAGTGCACAATAAACTAGCCACTACCGTCCACAGGATGGATATGGAGTGCACAATAAACTAGCCACTACCCTCCACAGGATGGATATGGAGTGCACAATAAACTAGCCACTACCGTCCACAGGATGGATATGGAGTGCACAATAAACTAGCCACTACCATCCACAGGATGGATATGGAGTGCACAATAAACTAGCCACTTCGGTGGCAAAATCTAAAATCTATATGGTGAGCCTTATAGACGCCACTGATGTGTTGACACGAAGTTTGGAGTGACGTCCACTGGTGCAATGTGCCTCCCCCTTCCTCCTGTGCAGAAAATAAATAATAAAACAATTCCTTGGATGTGGATTAATGATGCAACTTTATCCTCACCTCGTCTATATGGACCACCAATGCCAACTACAACCTGGATACGTATGAGACCTTACAGGTCTCTTGCTACTCCACTATAATAGAAATAAATTTGGAAGTCATTAGGCTTGAAGTATGAGGCCTCATACGTGTTTAGTGTTTTACCTTTTTAATAATATTTTTTTTAAAGAAGAAAATTGGTAAACTTCACTATAGCCTTTTCTGTACAGCATCTTAATCCTGACACTGAGAGGATCCCCTCATCCTCCATCCTACACATACTGAAGTGGGTCAGCCTCATCTGGCACATTCACTGCCCCACACAGCCTACCTAGGCCTACCACATGAATACTCGAATATAAAATATGTCGATCATGTATTAATATTTACTATGTTCGTGTAATCATTAATATATACGTAGTGAAGTAATCTGTATAATAGGTTGGTCACTGGTAGTTTAAGGACAATAACCATTGTAGCAATAATAACTTAACAATAATAACTTAACAATAATAACTTAACAATAATAACTTAACAATAATAACTTAACAATAATAACTTAACAATAATAACTTAACAATAATAACTTAACAATAATAACTTAACAATAATAACTTAACAATAATAACTTAACAATAATAACTTAACAATAATAACTTAACAATATTAACACTAAAACATGGCAGCTATAATAATTTTAACAGAGGTAACTTCAGCCATTTCAATAAGCTTATTATACACAGTAAAATGTGCAAATTATTTAGGATAACCCTAAAAAAGAGTCAGATAGCATCTTATTTCCTCTGGGTCTTTGTTAATTGGGCAAAAAAAACAAAACACGGTTTGATTATTTTTAAAACGTATATTTAAA
>WNWK01045861.1:0-14550 GCA_009830355.1 Cherax destructor | reverse complement strand
TTTTATTTTTGCGGGTAGTTTTCCCTTTTTTTGGACCCTGGTGTAGTCGATAGGCTTCAAACCCCATCAACCAACTAACCATTTCGAGCAAAAAAATATAATTAATAATCGTATTTTCTATTATTAGGCCTTAGAGGATTTTTTTCGATAAATTTAAAGGGCCCTTTAGATATCCCAAAAAGAATTCTTAATATTATTCCCAAATTTGTTCTTAAATTATGTTGCTCGCTTTAGTATACAAATAATTTTTTTATAGAGAATATTAAGTGACTGATTTTTCCTAGGGGAAAATTATATACAAAAAATAAGAAAAAAATTTTAAAAAAAAAAATGGTTTGTAAAATAGCTTTGCAACATTAATTTGTCTTGTCTAAATTTTCTTTATTTCCTAGATATCTTTATTAATCTTATTTATTCCGAATCTTAATAATTAAAAAAAACTAACTGTTCATGGTAAAGATAACGATGTAAGTGATTGTGAGAATGGATTTTTATGTGTATTGTAAAAGATGAAAACAAGAGGTGGTGATGCGGAGTTGTGGCGTCATAGTATTTGATTCTCTGCCCTCACATCTCTTTACATTCCCTCAATGCTACTTCTTTTTTCTTCCTCTGCTTTTTTATTTTCCCTTCATTTTCATGCCTCTTTAAACGTTACTCGCTTTTACATTAATTCCTATCGCTGTTCATCTATTATTATCAGTATATGTATATGAAATAAGTAATTTCTTCTGACTTTTTGGGGTTATCCTAGGCTATTTACATTACAATGCAAAAAAACCCACGGGGGAGTTGATTGATAGCTCTGGGCCCTTTTTTTGTTACAATCAGCACATCTTCAGGAGCTTTCAGTGTTGCGAAATGAGTAGGAAGTCCCGGTAGATTCGTTCAGGGGAACGGTTTTAGCTATCTAGAAAGACCCCGAGCTATCATTCAACTCCCTTGTGGTTATTTTGCATCTTTTATCGTTCGTTCACGAGTATTGCATATGTTACTATGTATGACAATTGTAATCATCTACATTTTTTTAACTGTACTTATGTGTACCTGTGCCTAAATAAACTTACTTAACATGATAGTTTATATGACCCTAAGCCCAACATCCATCCCCTTCCTTCAGGGTCAGACTCTGTGCTTCCCACCTGCAGTACTCTAGTATATCCAACTGGAATTTCTGAATCCTTTATTAACGTTACCTTGATCACTCCAACAGCACATCAGATCTCATGAACCACTTGTCTCCACTCCACTCTTAACACGCTCAACATGCCTGCTAGATACTCATGCCCCCAAACCTTCAATATATATATTTTTTGTCAAACTTTCCCTCCATCTTTTGTGTGAGTATGCACGTGTGTGCCCCAAAAATTAATATTTGCACTAATAACTCATTACAGTTGTGACCGAGTGTGGACGGGGAATTGCTCATTACTTTGTAATTTGTTCACGATTGTAACCATGTATGACGTGTGGATGATTCATTACCTGTGTCCTTGGTCGATTGGACCAGATCTCCTGGAGTTCATTACCTTTGCTTGTTCGCTATAAAACATTTGGGGCCCAGCCCCGGGCCCCTTATATACCCTGTAACCCTTTTGTCGGAAGGGGGAAGGGAAAAGAAGAAAAAAAGGGGAGGAGAGAAAGGAAGAAGAAAGGAGAGGGGGAAAGAAGAAAAGGAAAAAAGAAGAAAAAGAGAGAGAGAGAGAGAGAGAGAGAGAGAGAGAGAGAGAGAGAGAGAGAGAGAGAAAAGAGGTTAAGTTCACCAATTCTGTAAAAAAAAAATCCAAGAATGTTATGACACTCAATTCAGCACATCAATACATTGGGGGCCCCAAACATGTCAACAAAGTGGAAAAAAAATGCTGCAAAACAATGTAGGGTCAATCGCGATATATACCGGGGTATATAATTATAATTTTTTCATTATAGTAAGATATAACATTAATGTTGCAATATTTAAACCTGCCCAACTATTCGGCATTGCAACTATTCTCCCTTGAAATCTTAATTGTGCCTGTATTGATTTCCCACTTTATTCATACAGTTGTGGGGATCTTGACTCGCCACTTTGTTCTCCATGTCGTTTCATGTCCACCATTCTGGGGCTGAAGCAATGTTTCCTAACATCCCTGTGACTCATCTGTGTTTTTAAACGGGATCTGACATCAAGGGGAAATAAACCAAACCAAAGAAAAGTCTAATGAACGATTGCCAATGAATAAAAAAAAGAATGGACGGGACTTGAACCGTGGTCCACGACCCATGTATAGCGCCAAACCCTTAACCACTCCATCAAGGAGTTTACAATAGGATTTTTTTTACAACCAGCACTTCGGCATTTAGAATTATTTCTTGGATAACAGCGTAGGGCCTGCCTTTTTTCAGTTTATTCATCGAAAAAGTTGCGTGCATCTAACACCAAGAAAAGGATCTAATTTATATCTAAACACCAACAAACTGGTGCCTAAAAAAGAGATGATTTTTTACATTGTCAAAAAGAGAAAAAAAGTCTAACCGCAAATCAATACTTTCAGGTAGGCTTGAGGCGGTGACGCCATACACGCGCCCGCCGCCGGAACACTCCATCACCACCCATCATGTTCATGTCGTCCCAAACTATTTGGTGAAACCCTGCACCTTCTGAATATCCCCCCTGCCTCCTGTAGGAGCTTGGGATGGGTTGTGTGGGCATGGGTGGTGTGGGCGTGGGGGGTGGCAGCAAAGGCTTTTCAGACCAAGTCACCGTGTATGACCCAATCAGCCTCCTCACAATGGTAGTCACGGCCCAAATGAGCTATTAAAATCCCTATTTTATTACTATAGCATAAAAAGCATAATTTTTGTGAGGATTATAGAGCCCTGGAAATAAGGGTAATCTTGTTTGATCCGAGGGGGGGGAAAAACTCAATTTTGGATCAAGAGCCCCACTACTAAAAGCCATGATGTAATATCATGGTAATAGTGTTAAGTATTTTTTATAATGGTTTTCTTTCATTCTTTTTGACCGATTGTAATCGATATATAATTTTAACCAATATTACAAAATTGTGTCGATGTTAATAAATTTACAAATTAGGAGGGACCCCTCGCCTCATGAATTTTTAAAACCATCAAAAATATCCTAATTTATTTCCCGAATTTCAAAATAAGTATATGCCCGAATAGGTTTTTTAATGTTTTCGTTTATCTGTCTTATCTATCTTTTTGAAGGTAAAATTTCCCACCCTCGGAATTGTTTTTGGGGGAACCAGAGACAGCCTTCAAACACAAGACAGCCAGAGAGCTGCTCCAATGGTGGTGCTCTGCCTGCTATTGACCCCGGTCAAGCACAACTACAAGGTCAGTCGACACCTTTAAACCCAAGTTACAAGGTCAGTAAACCCCCTTAGACAACCTCGCTGGTGCCGACCCCTTGGACCTATAGCCAAGGTCAGTCGACCAATTGGTCAACCACAACGGTCAGTCGCCCCCTTGGTAAACCCAAGAAAAGGGTCGTCAACCGCAGCTACAACATCAGTTGACCCTTGGGTTTCCCTGGAGGGGGTTTTTGGGGGTCAACGTTTCCGCGGCTCGGGCTGAGACCAGACCCCATGGTGGATCGGGCCTGATCCCGCTGTTACTGCTGGCCGCCCCAAACGCGTACGAACCACAGCCCGGTTGGTCAGGTCTGACTTTAGGGGGCCTGTTAGTCTTTGGAAAAAGCCAGGGTTTTATTGGGAATCCCCCCATGTATGCTGGGAGGCAGTTGAACAGTCTTGGGCCCGACACTTGTTGTGTTGTCTCTCAATGTACTCTGGGCCCCCCTCTTTTCTTGAAATTTGCATTTCCCGCCGAGCTTTTGCTTTCATAGGGAGAGATTTTCGTTGGGTTTTTTCCAATCCCTCCCGATCGTCCCGATCGTTCCATTTCTTGGATAACTTTAAAGGCCTAAAGAAAAATTTCCTAACATCCCCATACTCATCTGGTTTCAACTTTCAGTTTTTCCTCTTGTTCCTGTGTCCCATCTCGAAACATTCTGGCCCCGTTAATTTTTAGTCCTCTCAGATTTATCGTCTTATCATTTCCCTCCCCGTCCTCCGGGGTCACAGATTCAGCTCCCTTAACCCCTTCCCCGTAGGACATAACCCCTTGCGCCCAAAAGTCTTAGCCTTTTTTCACTTTCTCTAATTTCTAGACGTTTAAAAAAAAGGGGTAGGTTTAATACGGTGCTTTCTCCCAAAATCCTGACGTCACGGTGTACAGTGTTGTGCATTCTTCTTACTTAGATGTCAAACGCTTTTTGGGTTTTGCGGCGCCCTTTTTTCTGCAGCAGTTATTTGGTTGATGTGCGCCTAGATGTGTCCATGATACCACCCCAAGATCCTTTTCGGTGAAGTTTTGGGTGATCCCGGCCTGTACTCCGTCTGCGATCTTCTTTGTCCTTCCCCAAGCTTCATAACTTTTTACTTGGTGGGGTTAAACTCCAGGAGCCATTTGTCACCAGGCTTTCAGATTTTCTAGATCTGTTTGTATTTTTGAGGTTTTTTTCCCTGACCCCTTGGGTCCGCTTGTATTCTCCTCATTAGTTTGACAATCTTCCGTATGTGTGTGTGTGTGTGTGTGTGTGTGTACTACCTAATTGTACTACCTAATTGTGGTTGCGGGGGCCAGACCACCCGGCCCCGCCTCTGCGCTGCCCGCTACTGGGTATCTGCTCTCCTGCTCCATGAGCTTTTTTTCATCCCCTTTTCCTTAAAACTGTGTATGGTTCCTGCCCCACTATGTCTTTCTTTTTGGGTATTCCACTTCCTGACTAATTTGTGGGTGGGGAAAAATTGCTTCCTAACATCCCCTTTTACTCATCTGGTTTTTTCAGGTTCCAGTTGTGTCCCCTTGTTTCTGTGTTCCCCCTCTAAAAATCCGTCACTGCCCCCCTTGGGCGATTCCCCGCATTATTTTGGAAGTCGTTATCATGTTCCTCTGACCCTTCTTTTTCCCCCAGTGTTGTTAGTCCTATTTCCCAGCCTTTCCCTTAGGACAGACCCCTGAGTTGTGGAACTAACCTTTGCAAACCTTTGCACTTTTTGGGTTTTTTTTTGTGCTTTATGTGTGTGTGTGTGTGTGTGTGTGTGTGTGTGTGTGGGGGTGTGTGTGTGTGTGTGTGTGTGTGTGGGGTGTGTGTGTGTGTGTGTGTGTGTGTGTCGGGCTTTTTTTTTTTAGACTAAGTTTAGAATTTTTGCTTATACAGCAACGACCTTCGGGCCCAAAAAAAGCTATGTAAATTCATTGTAACAATAACTACGAGAAACCAGACTGAATGTTACAAAATTGTTTTCAGTAATACGGGAAAAAATTTAGTTTGGCCAAAGAGAAGTTTTTGGGGACTAAGCTTAATATATTTTTTAATTTTTAAGAAGGTTGGGGTAGGTTGATAAGTTAGTTTTGGTGCAACAATTAACATGGTTTTTTTTTTTTTTCCCAAAAGAAAATAATCAACCTAATTTTAGCCTTGAAATTTTCCCTAATTTTTCCCCTAAGCTAGGTGACCTTCTCTCTAGTATACATAAAGGAAGATATTCTTAAATTTAAAAATATAAATTAAAATATTCGACAGGCTTTAAATCTAACCAAACCAAAAATATCCCCTTTCCCTTTTACTCAAACAAACAAACAAAAAATTTTTATTTCATTGCAGATTACATGGGGAAATAACCCAATGAAAAATTGAGTGAAAAAGGAGCCACTGACATGCCATGGCTTTAAAAACAGCTTATTCAAAAGCCCTTTAAAAAACTATGTACTTAATATTAGAGAAATTTATTGAGTTTATTCTAGTTAAAAATTTTTTTCAAAATTACAATATGATGAAATTTTCCCTTTTAAATTATTATATAATAATTTTAGATCTTAATTGTTACAGGTGAAAAATTTCTTGAATGAAAATTTGGGAAATTTGGGAATTATTTTAAAGGAAAATAAATTAATTTTTTTGACATTAACTTAAAATTTAGGGGGGTAACATAATAGAACATATTATTAAAAATTGAGATTATCGTATCAAAAGTAACAATGGGGCTTTTTTCAAAGTAGTTTAAAATGATCATTTAGGTTTGGGTAGTAGGGGGTTTTTTTGAGTTGAGTTTAAATTGATTTTCGGGACAAGATTATCTTAATATTTACTGGTAATAAATTTCCCGGGTTTCGGGGGCCCCTTTTATGTATAGAATTTTTAATGGGTTGATTGAAACGGGGTATATAAAAAAAGTGATCTGTGTCGGGGTTAAAGGGGTCCTATTAAAGTTGGTGGGGATTTTTACAGAGGGTTTATTTTTAGAGTGAAAGTTTTATATATGTAGTAGGCACAAGAGTATGAATATTTTTTTTTTACGGTGAGTAGTTTGAGATTTTTTGGAATATTGGTGGAGTATGCTGTCAGAGGGGAAATTTTGTTAATTCTGACTGCGGCCTTTGTTGTGTTATGAGTGGTCTAAGGTGTTTAACGTTGTTGATCCCCATCCCAAATTTCCCATGGGTGGGGATACGGGAGATAAGTGAATGATATAGTGCAAGGGGGCTGTTTTGGGGACATAATAGCGTATCTTTGAAAATTCCTACTGTCTTGGGGAGTTTTTTAAATTTTTTTATATTTTTTTTGGGAAATTTTAAGGGCCCACTGTAAAGGTGGATTTCAAAAATTTTTCCTCTGTGAGTCTTGTGAAAAATTTAAGTGTTATGGGGAACATTTGGGGGCTTTGTTTCCCAAACTTTTAAAATAGGTCTTTTTCAGTATTGAGGAAAAGCTTGTTAGTCATCATCCATGTTGATATTTTCTGTAATTCGGCATTAACAGTGGGGGGCCAGTAAAACCCGGATTTGGGTGAGAGAAAAAACATATGTTGTGTCATCTGCAAAAAAAAAAATGGGTTTGAGAAGTTGTGATGCTTTCGGTAGGTCATTTATGTAAATGGGGAATAGGAGTGGGCCCCAGGACATTTCCCCTGGGGGCCCTCCGACTGTAATTGGTTGTGTGGAAAAAGTTCGCTCCATTTGTGTACAGTTTGGCTTCTGTTGGTGAAAAGATTTTGGTTTTGGGAGTGGGTCCCCCCTTATACCATAGTGTCCAATTTTTGTGAGAGTAAATCATGGTTTGACTGTATCAAAAGTTTTTGGAAAATCAATAAAAAGATTCCCGGGGTCTTCTTTTTTTTCCAAAGTGCTGTATATATTAACTCCAACATGTGCGAATAAAAGGTTCTTGTTTGTCCTGAACCCAAATTGACGGGGGTTGAGTACATTTTTGGAGAGGTAGGAATAGATTTTCTATAAATTTAAATTTTTTCGAAGATTTTAAAAGCAAGGGAAATTAAAATTGGTCATAATTATTCAGGTCTGTTTGATCACCTCCTTTGTGGAGGGGGTGACCCTAGCTATTTTGAGAATTGGGGAAAGGTAGAGGCTTCAATGGATTTATTGAATAGTGTTGCTATGATTGGTGACGGTACCTGTGGGTTTTTGTACATGTTGGTAGGCTGTTTATGTCTCCTGCCTTGTTTTTAAGGGTGTTGATTATGAGCGAGACTTCAGTTGGGTTGGTAGGAGCTGGGGAATACGTATTGGGGTAGGTGTTTGTGGGTAGTCGGGTTGGGACGGTGTTTGGGGGGGGTTTTTATTTTTAGATTCTTTCCTATGGTGGAGAAAGCATTAAGTCTTTTTGCTGTCTCAGTGGGTGAAGTAGGGGTTCATCTGCTTTTGGGATAATTTGTTTGGTTTTGGGTTTTTCGCTATCTTTTTAAACCAAAATTGCAGATAGGGTCTTCCGGGGGCTTTTTTATATCACCTTTTTTTGTTCTGCAGTCTGTTCTCATAATAAAAATTTTTTTATCTCCTTATCAGGCTGGTAAGGGTTGGGTGAGTAGCGTTTGGATTGTTCTCTGGTTATTGAAACCCCTTTTGTATTGTTTTTCCTTTTTTGCCTTTTGTTAATGGTTTAAGGATGCTGGGTGTTAGCCGGGGGTTGTTAAGTCTCTTAGCTTGGGTCTGTTTAGTTTTTAGGGGTTTTTTTGTTATAGAGGGGGGTGGTTTTTTTTAAGGGGAAAATTTTTGATGCATTCATTAGTATCTGTATATGTTTCTAACTCATTATGCCAGTCAAGTTATTCATAGCTGGGAAAAATTATTTACAGCCGACTCATTATGTAGTTAAGGTAACTTTGTAATATCTAGGGGCAATTTACCAAGATTAGTTATGAGAAAGGTCGGATAGTGGTCTGTGGTGTTGTCTGTGATGATGCCTTTTATTTTAAAAGGGTTTTAGTTTTGTCCCGATGTGGTCTAGTAATGGGGACTAGTCTCGGGGATTTTGTAGGTTTTGATATTGTTGGTAGTAACAAGCAGTTGCTCATAGTGTTTGTTAATTCTGTTCTTTTGGGTCCCGGTCATTTGGAGATTTTTATTGAAGTCTCCTGTGAGCAGCAAATGGTCTTTGTTCATGTGTGCATCAGTTATTAGGTTACCTAGTTTTTCACTAAAATGGTGAATGTTTGACTGTGGTAATCTGTAGTGTTTATCACTGTGGGGGTTTTTCAGGTCTTTTTATTTTAAAAATTTTGCTATAATATATTCTCCATGCTCCCCTTATGCAAAAGTTATTGATACATTCAAAATTGGGGTCTGAGTAATATAGCTATTCCCTTCTGATCTGTCCTGCAATTGTGAATGGCTGTGTAACCTGGGATGGCATAGACATCTGTAGTATCAGGCTTGGGCCCGGTTCAGTGAGTGTGATGATTGACATATTGGGCTGGAGGGATTTTTGGGAGTGCTGTGGGGGTCATCATAATGTTTGCTCAAAAAATCTAACATTGTAATTGAAGATAGTTATGTTATTGTTCCTGAGTAATGTCTTTGCTTGATCTGCTGTGTAATAGTTACAGTTGCTGTTGGAATCATGTAAGTCATTTAATAATAGGTTGATATCAGGGTCAACCCCGTAATCTTTTTTAAAATTTGATGTGATTCTATAACTAGACCTGAGGAAAAAAATAAAAAACTAAACTTTTTTATGATCTAGAATAAATGCTTGGGAAATTTTGATTATTAAAATTTTTAATAAAGTTTGTAGAGATACAGGGTTTTTGACAAGTTCTTTGGGACGTGAATTTGTACCTTAGTCAATTTATAAAAAGCAATTAATTGAACTATGGTAGTTTACTAAAAAACTGGGAATAAAGGGCTAGGGAAAATGATAGCAAACAATGAAAGTAAAGTAAATTAGTACCTGGTTAGCACCTTAATTATTATAATAAAAATTAATAAAAAAATTAAACCTGATTCCTTCCATTTCCCCGAGTCTGTATGACATTTTGGGTTCAGCACTTCCCCCGGGAAAATAACAATAATAATATACAACTTGCAGTGTTGCGGTACTCCCACTGAACAAATTTTGTGTTGCTGCAGTTACTGACGCGGGGGGAAAGGGGTGCTGGGGGGGAAGTTGCTGGGGTTTGGGGGCACCCCTTTTACAACCAGTTCGTGGCTGGTGACTCCGGGGTGGGGGCTGGGCGCCGTCAGCAGGCGCCGGCCAGCGTCGACCCTCAGACTGATGGTGGCACCCATGCTGGAGACGGATGTGGGCGGGGCCATGATATGTAAGTTTTGCCGCTAACCTGTTATGTTTTAAAAAGGTGGCCCGGGGGGCCCTGATATGTAAGTTTCTGCTGGTAACCAGTTACCTTGTCCAGTTATCAAAAATTTGGGGGCCCCGTTCCTGGACCCATTATTCCTCTTTTCTGTAAATACCTTTGTAACTTTTAATTGGGACCAGATCTAACCCGATTCATTCCTTTTTAACTTGCTCATATCAAAAATTTGGGGGCCCCGTCCCCGGGCCCATTATGTACCCCCTGTAATCTTTTGACTACCGCCCACAGGATGGGTATGGGGTGCATAATAAAGATATTAAACTAACTAACCAGTTATCTTAAGATGTGTGGCCGAGGGCCATGATATGTAAGTTTCTGCTCCCAAACCTGTTATTTTAAAGAGTGGCCGGGGGGCATGGTATGGTTTCTCCTGCTAACCTGCCATCTTGAAGAAAACATAGTATGTAAAAAATTTTTAAAACGTAAAGAAATGTAAACTTATCAGTTTTTTTTTTGGTTTTTGTAAATAAATCTAAATTAACAAAGGAACAAAGTGTAACAACAAAACAAAAATGCAAAATATTTTATGATCTCCCTGCCAGGGTAACTTTGGTGAACGGGGTTTTTTTTTTCTCAGGTTTTTTAAAATGTCAAAACACGCTTTCATATGAGGATATGAAGCGTGCTTATATTTCCTTCATTTAAAAGGGGAAAGAGGAACTGCCTTGATACTAGTTGAGGTTTTTGATCTGAAATGGGCAACTTTCCCCACATCACCCCTCGGGAGGTTCCTTGATGCTGGTGGGGGCTCTTGATCGGGGGAAATTGGATCTGTGCTAGTTCCCTGAATTGACCTGAACACCTTCCACCCCCCCACATGCACTGTATAATCCTCGGGTTTAGCGCTCCCCATTAGTATAAAAAAAATCTCCCTACATCAGATCAGACCTGATTTCCTCCCTTTCCCCTAGGCGCTGAGCCCTTACGGTTTACCCTTCAGAATGAAAATAGAAAAAATAATAAGTTCAAGGCTTTTCCTGGTTGCGAACAAGTAAAAAGACTGGGTTTTTTCCAGACGAAATGTACATCAAGAATTTGAACAAGACTTTAACAATTGAACTAAACCACCCAACACTCTACCGAGGGGACCAAATCTTCAGACCAAAATTCTCTCACCCAACTGCTGATGTTCTGGGCAGTTATTCTTGTAGCTCCTACTACTGCCTCCCTACTACCACAACTACTACCACTAATTTTTTTTTTTTTATTATTATTATTAACCACAACGGCAGTCTAAAGGTAGGCGACTCATGAAGGAATCATTCACCGTCATTCGTGCAATAGCTGTCTTACCAGAATTCTGTGAACATCAAAATTCAGGGGAGCCCCCGAAGTGCTTGCACCCCTTTCGAGTGCAGGCAATCCCACCCCCACCTTGCCAATCCCACCCCCAAAAACCTAGTCGACTAACCAGTTTCCCCTGAATCTTTACATAATTATTACCTTACACCCCGACAGCTAGTTATATCATTGAAACCCCACTCCGAACTAAGTTAAACACACACACACGGGGCCACGAGCTGTGAATCGCCCCTGCAACCACAAATAGGTGAATACACACACGCGTAGTGGATCAATATAGTATTGAATTAAAAAAGATGTAGAAAGTGCTTCAACTTTGGATATTTTTTTAAACTATGAGGAACACTACAGCAGACTCTCCCTCTAGCTACAAATGGGTAATTACACCCCGTAGTTACACATAAAAACCCCTACTGATGTAACCCCCTAGTACAAAAAACATCCTTCACCACCCCAACCCTTTTCCCTTTGGGACTACCCTTACCTCTTCTACCTTCCACCCTGTTTTAAATTTTTATGATAATAATTAGTAGTAGCATCGCACAGTGTAGGTAATAATTATAGTAATAATAGTAGTTGTAATAGTAGTTGTAATAGTAGTAGTAATAGTAGTAGTAATAGTAGTAGTAATAGTAGTAGTAATAGTAGTAGTAATAGTAGTAGTAATAGTAGAAAATTAGTATTTAATGTAGTAGTAATAGTAGTAGTAATATAGTAGTATAATTGTGGTATCATAATTACATTTTTTTATTGTTTTTTATAATAAAATATATTCGATTTCATCTACAGTATTACCCAAAAAAACTTTTAAAACCCTTTTCGTTAGGAAGTTATTATATTTTTAAAACCCTTTAAAAAGCAGTTTTAAAATTTTGGGAAACTTCGAAAACTCATTCGGACAAAAATATTTGAAAAAAAAAGGGCTAAACACATTTGGATTAAATTATAGGCTGGGGGCCGAAACGGAAAAGTCTAATTTTTACACTAAACTACGGTTGATTTGTCTAAATGATGTTAGGTTGTAATTTTTAACTGCTGTATGCAATATATATTTATTTGGTACTGGAGCACTATGTCCCCTAGTGAATTTTCCGTGTCCTTTCTGAGCTCAGATCCGGGAGAAACCATGGACTTTTTTCTTATCACTGATCAAATACCAGCTGGGCACTCCTTGCCTTTTGAGCCCCAAAAAATACGTATGGATCACTCTCTGGGCTGTAAACCGGCAGGAAAGGGTTCGACGGCCTCCGTCTCGGTGCTGGGGGCGGGTAGCAGCCGTGGCAGCCACGGCCAAGTTGTAGGAAAAAAGAAAAAGCATCTTGCAGCCCCCGCTGTGTTCAGGCACCACCACTGACCCGGTGACGCCACCCAAAAAAACTCACCCAGCCCCTCCCGCCCTCTAAAAACGGTAGGTGTTGATTTTCCGAGTAATGTTCTCCACCCCGTTTTGCACTCAAGCTCTCCCTTTGACCCCCGATTCTCTCATAGTATTCATCCTCTCCCAAACCGGTGTTGATAACCCATCGGTTGCTCTTTTTTTTGTAATAAAATACGCGATTTTGTGTGGTGGGGTTGACCTAGCAAATTGCTACTCAGTTCGTAATTTTTCAAATTGTTATCCCCTCTTGGGAGGTTCCTTGATACAGTAAAGGGGTCGATCTGGTTGGGCCCAAATTTCCCATTTCCTTGGACCAACCCTAATGCCCCCCATTTTTTCCCCGGGGCCCTTTTAATACATTCGGCCAAAAATGAAAAAATTTTTAAATTAAAAAAGGAAATCCCCGGGTTTTGGGACCAGTGTTTAAATGCAATGAATTGTAAGTATATTAATGAACAAGCTCTTTTGGAAGCTTTAAAAAATTAGAAAATATGGGGTAATTGGGGGCATGGGGTCTCCCAACATGAGCCAGTATTTATGCAATTTAGCTAAATAACTCATTCGTTTGACTATATATAAACTTGTAAATGTTCATTAAAACCTTGCTAGAAACTTTGAGCCCCAGTCCCCTTTGGGCCGATTAAGTGCCTCTTCTTTTCCCAACCATGGGTATGGGATGGATAAACGCTGTCAAAAATAAATTGAATATTGCCCCCGATATCATCGTCTTGGGGCCCCTGGTTTTACATTCTGAAGAAAAGGGTTGCATTACTGGTACAGGAGTCGGTGTGTGGCTCGGGGGGGTCTGCTGGGACGCTGGGTATCAAAACCCCGGCCATCAACTTGTCACCCTCGCCATGATGAAGGGCTTCCATCCTCCCATTATTTGGAACACCCACCCCTACCTCAAATTATGTTTTTTAGCCTCTTTAAAAATCATATTTCACAAGTTTATTGGCGAGCATCCACAGGGTTTTAATCTGGGGTTTGCGAAGTGGTTTGACATTTATTGGAAGTGAGCATGTTGCATCTATATATGTACTTATTATGTCTCCCTCTCCTCTCATCAGTTAATAAGAACATCATTTTTTTTTTCACCTTATTTAGTTCCATTGCTAAATTGGTCAGCCATTTTGTAGCTCTTTTTTTAACTTTTTCAAACTCGTCTGTTTTTTTTTCAGGTGTGGGCCCCCCAACCCCTGTTTTATTTGTTTACAGGTGTCCTCTTTTGGTTCTTTTCAGGGGTTGAGAATTTGGAACACGACCTTCAGGGTGGGCCTGGGGCCGAAAAGCTGGTGCTAAGCTGGTCCGTGGGCCCCACCTGGAACGGAGAGGGGCACTGGGCCCTTCAGGGCTACCTGACCCGTCAAGGTACCCTTGAAACACCAACCCCATGTTGACGGTCACCACCCCTGCTATTTATTCAGACGTTTGAGAATTATATTATTTGGGGAAAAGGGGAGGGCAATCAGGTTTGATCCGTAGAATGGGAAAGGGTTTCCTAAATAATTCCTTTTTTTAGAAAGTGAATGTTAGTTTGGGCCCGAATATTTTCCCTCTCCCCCCTCTTTATAATCCACGGTTTGCCTCCCCAATTATAATAATAAAGACACATGATCTCCCCATTTCCCTTTCACTCCATCTCAGTGCCCAAAAATTTTTGAAAATAAACCCCATGGAAAATTTCCGCCGTTGTTTTTTTCTAAGAGCAAGTTGAGCAATGAACAACTATGGGAACAAAGGGGTGTGAAAAAATCATGTCTCAAATCGGGGGTTTGTCTCCCAGGCTGGGGAAACATGACCCCTACCCCTGCAACCATTGCGAAACCCTTTTTTTCTTTTCCCAAATCGTTTAAGGGAGTTATAATAATAATATTTTTTTTTACTCTAGCCAAAGTACATGGTTACAGGGACGGCATCAATAATAAAGATGGTATACATATGACATCAATATCATGTCATGGTATACGGCCCATTATTTTTTATTTTTAAAAATTAAAAAGAAGCGCTAAACTCAGAATTACCCTGTATACGGCCTAGCTAATAAAACCAAATGCTTATAAAAGCTTTATGAGACATTTCGGGCAAATTAGGTCAGTTTGCCCGGATGCGACCCCCCCAGTGACTAACTCACATCCTGTAGTTTTGGTTAATCAAAGATGAAACTAACAATGACTCTCTTTGGGCCCC
>WNWK01045860.1:0-14551 GCA_009830355.1 Cherax destructor | reverse complement strand
GTCCCTCGCTCCACTTTCAGGTGTTGCTGCGTGTATTGTACCATACGCACTGAAGACCGTACTGATGTCCGTCGGGTCCGCTTCGAATGGGACGTTCTTCAAACGTACCCAAGTGTACGTACGTGAAACGTCCTTCAATCATCCTGAAGGCCAGTGTGCACCGTGTAGACATGATCCTGGTGTCGATCGACGAGTCGGTCATAAACTTCTGCCGTCAGTAGCTTCACAAATACTCTATTCATCCCATTCAGGGCAACGCCATACAAATCTTCTATGTCAAGACCATACACCTCTCGTAATATCGTCGGTAAGACAGTCCCGGCCGTTGCAGGGTTTAGGACGCCAGTCACAAGGTCAATACAGACAGTATTCAAACGTCTTCTCCCTGCTGTCGCCATGTTGCTTTGGAAAACCAAAGTGCTGTAAAGCGTCGCCAGGGGTCAGGTCAGAGCACCACACACCCTCGCAACACCAGAGCTGGGCTGCTACAACCAAAATTCTAGAGAGGGCGGTGTACTGTCAAGTAGTTAAATATCTTAGTGACAACAACATTCTTCATAGTTACCAATCAGGCTTTAGGAGATCTTACTCAACCGACACCTCCCTAATTAATCTGATGGATTACATGAGAACTGAAATGTCTATAGGGAACCTCATAGGAATGGTAACTTTAGACTTGCAAAAGGCCTTCGATACTGTCAACCACAATATATTATGTAAGAAACTTCAAGCTATCGGCATAGGTTCCACAAACTGGTTTAAGTCCTATCTTTGCAACAGGAAACAAATTGTCAAAATCAACAAAGCAGAATCAGAACCACTGCCGATAGCATGTGGAGTTCCCCAAGGTAGTATTCTGTGTCCCCTATTATTCCTGTGTTATGTAAATGACATACCCATCAGTGTCAAGTGCAAACTCCTACTGTATGCGGATGACAGTGCTCTGTTAGTGTCAGGTAAAGATCCACAAGATATAGCTAATGTATTAACACTGGAACTGGAGTCCTGCAGCAAATGGTTAGTAGACAACAAACTATCGTTACACCTAGGGAAAACAGAAGACATACTCTTTGGAACGAAATATAAACTGAGAAGGGTAAATAATGTCCGATGTAATGGGGAATCCATCACTTCAGTTTCCTCAGTAAAATATCTGGGAATCCCCTTTGACCCATGCATGTCAGGAGAACTGATAGGGAACAGTGTAGTAAAGAAAGCGAATGCCAGACTGAAGTTCCTCTACAGACAAGCACAGTGTCTACCTACTGAGGCTCGCAGGACCCTATGTCTAGCGGTACCTCTGAGGCTCGCCCCTCACTGCTTGCAATGGTACCTCCGAGGCTCGCCCCTCACTGCTTCCAGCGGTACCTCCGAGGCTCGACCCTCACTGCTTCCAGCGGTACCTCCGAGGCTCGCCCCTCACTGCTTCCAGTGGTACCTCCGAGGCTCGCCCCTCACTTCTTCCAGTGGTACCTCCGAGGCTCGCCCCTCACTGCTTTCAGCGGTACCTCCGAGGCTCGCCCCTCACTGCTTCCAGTGGTACCTCCGATGCTCCCTTCTCACTGCTTCCAGTGGTACCTCCGATGCTCCCCCCTCACTGCTTCCAGTGGTACCTCCGATGCTCCCCCCTCACTGCTTCCAGTGGTACCTCCGAGGCTCCCCCTCACTGCTTCCAGTGGTACCTCCGAGGCTCCCCCTCTCTTACTTCTGAAGCCTTGCTTGCCACTTGTGGGGTTGTTCACTGATCCTGACACAATCAATGACTTCTGCTGGAACCTAAATAGGCTCTAAAATTCTTCAGATTCAGGGAGCCCTGCTGGGCTGTGTACTCACCTAGTTGTGGTTGCAGGGGTCGAGTCATAGCTCCTGGCCCCTACTGGGTCACGCTCCCTGCTCCATGAGCTTTATCATACCTCTCCTTAAAGCTATGTATGGAACCTGCCTCCACTACATCGCTTCCCAAGCTATTCCACTTCCCGACCACTCTATGACTGAATAAATACTTCCTAACATCCCTGTGATTCATTTGAGTCTTCAACTTCCAACTGTGTCCCCTTGTTGCTGTGTCCCATCTCTGGAACAGTCTGTCTCTGTCCACCTTGTCAATTCCTCTCAGTATCTTATATGTCGTTATCATGTCCCCCCTATCTCTCCTGTCCTCCAGTGTCGTCAGGTCGATTTCCCTTAACCTCTCCTCGTAGGACATACCCCTTAGCTCCGGGACTAGTCTTGTTGCAAACCTTTGCACGTAAAGAAGCTACAGAAACTTCTCTAGCTTCTTTACGCGCTTGGCTAGATGTGGGTTCCAAACTGGTGCTGCATACTCCAGTATGGGCCTAACGTACACAGTGTACAGGGTCCTGAACGATTCTTTATTAAGATGTCGGAATGCTTTCTTAGGTTAGCTAGGCGTCCATATGCTGCAGCAGTTATTTGGTTAATGTGTGTTACGGGTATGCCCTGGCCCAACATTTTATAGAGTATATTCCAAGGTTTCACTTAATATTATAAAGCGGATTTCTACACTATTAGCTAAAGTATAGATTTCTGGCCTTATATTATTATCTGACCTCGTGTATCATGATACTAGGATATTACCTTTTATTGTCATATGTTTGTTAATGTATGTTTTATATTGTATTATTTAGGCTTTTATTATGTGTGGTCTACGCAGATTGGGAGACCACTAGTTAGAGTGCCAGGTACTTGTTTACGTACCAGCCGGCCTCCCCTGTCACGTGACCGACCTAACTTGAGCTTACTACACCGTGGTATTGTCAGTAGGTTCACACACCCTCTCGTGGTTAGGAGTAGGTTCACACACCCTCTCCTGGTTAGGAGTAGGTTCACGATCTCTCTCCCAACAAGTGGATTCTCACTCTTAGTAGTCTTATGGTTTCTTCTAAGTTATCCTACTCTTAAAAAGCTGTTAGTCCGAGTAGGTTCATGCACCCTCTACTGTCAAGGAGTAGATTTTCTCTGAGTTTAAGAATTCAACCTTATAGGCTTGAAGTACGGTACGAGCCCATGAGTCAGATGTTACATATATTGTAAAAAAGAATTATTAGATCATTTGATTGGATTATATGAATTATCGTATAATAAATACAACGAATTTTACCTTTTGGGTCATTCTCCCCTTTTCAATACCTTTATTTAAAATCTTGTTACGAGGGGACCAGACGGGCACCAAGATAAGGCCCTGATCGTAACAATGTGCGCCTCAGGAGATGTGCCTGGTGTTATACTCACCCCAAGATCTTTTTCCTTGATTAAGGTTTGTAGTCTCTGCCTCCCTAGACTGTACTCCGTCTGCGCTCGTCTTTGCCCTTCCCCAATCTTCATGACTTTGCACTTGGTGGGGTTGAACTCCAGGAGCCAATTGCTGGACCAGACTTGCAGCCTGTGTACTCACCTAATTGTACTCACCTAATTGTGGTTGCAGGGGTCTGTTAGTCCTGTGTGTGTGTGTGTGTGTACTCACCTAATTGTACTGACCTAATTGTGGTTGCAGGGGTCGAGACTCAGCTCCTGGCCCCGCCTCTTCGCTGTCCGCTACTGGGTCTCTGCTCTCCCTGCTCCATGAGCTTTATCATACCTTGTCTTAAAACTATGTATGGTTCCTGCCTCCACTATATCTTTCTCTAGACTATTCCACTTCCTGACTACTCTATGGCTGAAGAAATGCTTCCTAACATCCCTTTGACTCATCTGAGTCTTCAGCTTCCAATTGTGTCCCCTTGTTTCAGTGTTCCCTCTCTGGAACATCCTGTCACTGTCTACCTTGTCAATTCCCCGCAGTATTTTGTATGTCGTTATCATGTCTCCTCTGACCCTTCTTTCCTCCAGTGTTGTTAGTGTGTGTGTGTGTGTGTGTACTCACCTAGTTGTGGTTGCAGAGGTCGAGTCATAGCTCCTGTGTGTGTGTGTGTGTGTGTGTTGTTGTGTTATGCATAATAATCAGATGGTCTTGTATACAGCACCATCCATCAGATGGTCTTGTATACAGCACCATCCATCAGATGGTCTTGTATACAGCACCAGCCATCAGATGGTCTTGTATACAGCACCAGCCATCAGATGGTCTTGTATACAGCACCAGCCATCAGATGGTCTTGTATACAGCACCAGCCATCAGATGGTCTTGTATACAGCAGCAGCCATCAGATGGTCTTGTATACAGCACCAGCCATCAGATGGTCTTGTATACAGCACCATCCATCAGATGGTCTTGTATACAGCACCAGCCATCAGATGGTCTTGTATACAGCACCATCCATCAGATGGTCTTGAATACAGCACCATCCATCAGATGGTCTTGTATACAGCACCAGCCATCAGATGGTCTTGTATACAGCACCAGCCATCAGATGGTCTTGTATACAGCACCAGCCATCAGATGGTCTTGTATACAGCACCAACCATCAGATGGTCTTGTATACAGCACCAGCCATCAGATGGTCTTGTATACAGCACCAGCCATCAGATGGTCTTGTATACAGCACCAGCCATCAGATGGTCTTGTATACAGCACCAACCATCAGATGGTCTTGTATACAGCACCAGCCATCAGATGGTCTTGTATACAGCATCAGCCATCAGATGGTCTTGTATACAGCACCAGCCATCAGATGGTCTTGTATACAGCATCAGCCATCAGATGGTCTTGTATACAGTACCATACATCAGATGGTCTTGTATACAGCATCAGCCATCAGATGGTCTTGTATACAGCACCAGCCATCAGATGGTCTTGTATACAGCATCAGCCATCAGATGGTCTTGTATACAGTACCATACATCAGATGGTCTTGTATACAGCATCAGCCATCAGATGGTCTTGTATACAGTACCATACATCAGATGGTCTTGTATACAGCACCAGCCATCAGATGGTCTTGTATACAGCATCAGCCATCAGATGGTCTTGTATACAGTACCATACATCAGATGGTCTTGTATACAGTACCAGCCATCAGATGGTCTTGTATACAGCACCAGCCATCAGATGGTCTTGTATACAGCACCAGCCATCAGATGGTCTTGTATACAGTACCATACATCAGATGGTCTTGCATACAGCATCAGCCATCAGAGCCACACGTGTATATAAGGTTCATGACAGTGAACTTGTGGTAAGTATATATTTTAATAAATCAGGTACATATTTAAATAAATTATCAAAACATAAATAAAAATCTAAAAAAATGGAAAGAATTGCCGAAAATTTTTGTACATGTGCTGGCACATACTGAGACGTCATCACATCATATGTTGTAGTGATTATAATTCGCTGTAGAAACATCGTATGAAGATGACTTACACCTAAATGTTGCAAGATTATGGAACTGTTTCTGTAAGATTAACTCATTTTTCGATTTTTTTTTCAATGTTTTTCATTTTTGTTCGTTTGTTTGTACCCGCCCGCCGTGTCCCACTTAAGCGCAGAGACTTATAATAAGTTTTAGTTTCAAGACATGTACTAAAGAGTGTTGCAATGATAGTCTATGTAGCACATAGGCAGAGTTCTCATACACGAATGCTGCTATACTTGTATTATTACCTGCTTTGTTTTGTAGCGTATTTATTATTAAAGTTATCTCTAGAATTTCTTGGTAACAGGTAGATGGAGCCTTGGTGACTCTTTCTGAGTCTGTTGGTAACAGGTAGAGGGAGCCTTGGTGACTCTTTATGAGTCTGTTGGTAACAGGTAGATGGAGCCCTGGTGACTCTTTCTGAGTCTGTTGGTAACAGGTAGATGGAGCCCTGGTGACTCTTTCTGAGTCTGTTGGTAACAGGTAGATGGAGCCCTGGAGACTCTTTCTGAGTCTGTTGGTAACAGGTAGAGGGAGCCCTGGTGACTCTTTCTGAGTCTGTTGGTAACAGGTAGATGGAGCCTTGGTGACTCTTTATGAGTCTGTTGGTAACAGGTAGATGGAGCCTTGGTGACTCTTTCTGAGTCTGTTGGTAACAGGTAGAGGGCCTTGGTGACTCTTTCTGAGTCTGTTGGTAACAGGTAGAGGAGCCTTGGTGACTCTTTATGAGTCTGTTGGTAACAGGTAGATGGAGCCTTGGTGACTCTTTATGAGTCTGTTGGTAACAGGTAGATGGAGCCTTGGTGACTCTTTCTGAGTCTGTTGGTAACAGGTAGAGGGAGCCTTGGTGACTCTTTATGAGTCTGTTGGTAACAGGTAGATGGAGCCTTGGTGACTCTTTATGAGTCTGTTGGTAACAGGTAGATGGAGCCTTGGTGACTCTTTCTGAGTCTGTTGGTAACAGGTAGAGGGAGCCTTGGTGACTCTTTCTGAGTCTGTTGGTAACAGGTTGAGGGAGCCTTGGTGACTCTTTCTGAGTCTGTTGGTAACAGGTAGAGGGAGCCTTGGTAACTCTTTCTGAGTCTGTTGGTAACAGGTAGATGGAGCCTTGGTGACTCTTTATGAGTCTGTTGGTAACAGGTAGAGGGAGCCTTGGTGACTCTTTATGAGTCTGTTGGTAACAGGTAGATGGAGCCTTGGTGACTCTTTCTGAGTCTGTTGGTAACAGGTAGAGGGCCTTGGTGACTCTTTCTGAGTCTGTTGGTAACAGGTAGAGGGAGCCTTGGTGACTCTTTCTGAGTCTGTTGGTAACAGGTAGAGGGGCCTTGGTGACTCTCTCTGAGTCTGTTGGTAACAGGTAGATGGAGCCTTGGTGACTCTTTCTGAGTCTGTTGGTAACAGGTAGATGGAGCCTTGGTGACTCTTTCTGAGTCTGTTGGTAACAGGTAGAGGGAGCCTTGGTGAATCTTTCTGAGTCTGTTGGTAACAGGTAGATGGAGCCTTGGTGACTCTTTCTGAGTCTGTTGGTAACAGGTAGAGGGAGCCTTGGTGACTCTTTCTGAGTCTGTTGATAACAGGTAGATGGAGCCTTGGTGACTCTTTCTGAGTCTGTTGGTAACAGGTAGATGGAGCCTTGGTGACTCTTTCTGAGTCTGTTGGTAACAGGTAGAGGGAGCTTTGGTGACTCTTTCTGAGTCTGTTGGTAACAGGTAGAGGGAGCCTTAGTGACTCTTTCTGAGTCTGTTGGTAACAGGTAGAGGGAGCCTTGGTGACTCTTTCTGAGTCTGTTTGTAACAGGTAGAGGGAGCCTTGGTGACTCTTTCTGAGTCTGTTGGTAACAGGTAGAGGGAGCCTTAGTGACTCTTTCTGAGTCTGTTGGTAACAGGTAGAGGGAGCCTTGGTGACTCTTTCTGAGTCTGTTGGTAACAGGTAGAGGGAGCCTTGGTGACTCTGAGTCTGTTGGTAAAAGGTAGAGGGAGCCTTGGTGACTCTTTCTAAGTTTGTTGGTAACAGGTAGAGGGAGCCTTGGTGACTCTTTCTGAGTCTGTTGGTAACAGGTAGATGGAGCCTTGGTGACTCTTTCTGAGTCTGTTGGTAACAGGTAGATGGAGCCTTGGTGACTCTTTCTGAGTCTGTTGGTAACAGGTAGAGGGAGCCTTGGTGACTCTTTCTGAGTCTGTTGGTAACAGGTAGAGGGAGCCTTAGTGACTCTTTCTGAGTCTGTTGGTAACAGGTAGAGGGCCTTAGTGACTCTTTCTGAGTCTGTTGGTAACAGGTAGAGGGAGCCTTGGTGACTCTTTCTGAGTCTGTTGGTAACAGGTAGAGGGAGCCTTGGTGACTCTTTCTGAGTCTGTTGGTAACAGGTAGAGGGAGCCTTGGTGACTCTTTCTGAGTCTGTTGGTAACAGGTAGAGGGAGCCTTGGTGACTCTTTCTGAGTCTGTTGGTAACAAGTAGAGGGAGCCTTGGTGACTCTTTCTGAGTTTGTTGGTAACAGGTAGAGGGAGCCTTGGTGACTCTTTCTGAGTCTGTTGGTAACAGGTAGATGGAGCCTTGGTGACTCTTTATGAGTCTGTTGGTAACAGGTAGATGGAGCCTTGGTGACTCTTTCTGAGTCTGTTGGTAACAGGTAGAGGGCCTTGGTGACTCTTTCTGAGTCTGTTGGTAGCAGGTAGAGGAGCCTTAGTGACTCTTTCTGAGTCTGTTGGTAACAGGTAGAGGGCCTTAGTGACTCTTTCTGAGTCTGTTGGTAACAGGTAGAGGGAGCCTTGGTGACTCTTTCTGAGTCTGTTGGTAACAGGTAGAGGGCCTTGGTGACTCTTTCTGAGTCTGTTGGTAACAGGTAGAGGGCCTTGGTGACTCTTTCTGAGTCTGTTGGTAACAGGTAGAGGGCCTTGTGACTCTTTCTGAGTCTGTTGGTAACAAGTAGAGGAGCCTTGGTGACTCTTTCTGAGTTTGTTGGTAACGGTAGAGGGAGCCTTGGTGACTCTTTCTGAGTCTGTTGGTAACAGGTAGATGGAGCCTTGGTGACTCTTTATGAGTCTGTTGGTAACAGGTAGATGGAGCCTTGGTGACTCTTTCTGAGTCTGAGATTTTGCTGGCAAGGTTAATCCTTTAAGTTTAGAATAAATCATGAAGTTTATTTACTGAAAGAGACCCAACGAAACCCTCAGCCAAACTGCTGCTTCCTGGAGAAACCCTCTCCAGGTATACTCTCCAGTTATACCATACGGCTGGCTCAGGATCAGGTCATGGCAGTCATGAAGGGAAGGGGCGACCATGAACGTGGCTACCATTCTGCGGTGAAGCCTTCCATCGCGATTCTTCCGTTCAGGGAGTGGAGGGCTGGCCATAAATAATTAAATAATGGTAACTGTGAGGGGGTGATACATGTACCACCACTACCGGTCATTTGCAATGACCAACACCTACCTCCTGGTTCTTTTAAAGACTATATAAGGATATCTTCTCAGTGTTTCGCCTGATTGGTATAAAATTTTCATTGTATTTGGTTAGGCTGAGTTTAAAGCCTTAGGCATTTTGAAGGTGTTGAGCTACACCTCCAGGGCCTCTCAGACACACTTTAGAATATTTTCATATTGCTCTATTTGACTGGTCTCAAATATTACAATGTTTGACTAGGTTGAGTTCTAGCTCCTCAGCTTCTTGAAAGAACAGAAGTATTGTTACACAGTTCATACATCATATTCAGTAGCATTAACAAAAACATAATAATACATTATTATTTCTTATTCTAAGCTAAACAAATCTAAAACACATTAAGGTAACATTGTGTGTGTGTGCTCACTGTCTCCGGGTGAAGAATAAACTTACAAAACATAACAGAATTTCAGTATGTATATTGTGCTCCCCTTAAAGTAATAATTTATGCTATTAATTATTCTGAGACAAGTTTCTAAAATTTTAAATATTTTATTAACGCTAATGAAATGTAATGTAGCCTAAAAACTTACATTACCATTAGCAAAAAAACTGATTAACTAAGTAATTGATCTGGGTGTGTTTGAGAAACAGATTATAATATGGTTGGGATTTCTCTTCTCTCACTCAGCTGACGTCCTCTGACTGTGTCAGGACCCACACTCATCACTCAGCTGACGGCCTCTGACTGTGTCAGGACCCACACTCATCACTCAGCTGACGGCCTCTGACTGTGTCAGGACCCACACTCATCACTCAGCTGACGGCCTCTGACTGTGTCAGGACCCACTCATCACTCAGCTGACGGCCTCTGACTGTGTCAGGACCCACACTCATCACTCAGCTGACGGCCTCTGACTGTGTCAGGACCCACCTCATCACTCAGCTGACGGCCTCTGACTGTGTCAGGACCCACACTCATCACTCAGCTGACGGCCTCTGACTGTGTCTGGACCCACACTCATCACTCAGCTGACGGCCTCTGACTGTGTCAGGACCCACACTCATCACTCAGCTGACGGCCTCTGACTGTGTCAGGACCCACACTCATCACTCAGCTGACGGCCTCTGACTGTGTCAGGACCCACACTCATCACTCAGCTGACGGCCTCTGACTGTGTCAGGACCCACACTCATCACTCAGCTGACGGCCTCTGACTGTGTCAGGACCCACACTAGAGTCATGGCTCCAGAGCTCCACATTGTACTGTTATCCTCTCTGCTGCTTCAAGCTTCAGCTCAAAGTGATCCAGGAATGTCAGTTAGTCTTCGGCAGCCCACGCGTAGGGCTCCACTCCCACCTAATATGGAACACCTACAAAAGCCGATGCTCCTGTCAAAGACGGAGCCCCTACCAAAGATGGAGCCCCTGCCAAAGACGGAGCCCCTGCCAAAGATGGAGCCCCTGCCAAAGACGGAGCCCCTATCAAAGACAGAGTTCCTGCCAAAGATGGAGCCCCTGCCAAAGACGGAGCCCCTACCAAAGACAGAGTTCCTGCCAAAAACGGAGCCCCTGCCAAAGACGGAGCTCCAGAATAAGACTGTAGCTTCACTAGATTCACTTCTGGCTGTGACCACAGAAAAGGCTGCTAGAACTCTTAATGCTGTGACAACACCCTGGGCTCACGCCACAGGCAAGGCTGTCTTAACACCCGACGTCGTTGCCATTACTACAGCTAATATCTCTATTGAGCCTAGCAGAACACCCAAGGTGCTGATCACACCTAATGCTGTGACCACACCTCTGGCTGTGACCACACCTGTGGCTGTGACCACACCTGTGGCTGTGACCACACCTGTGCCTGTGACCACACCTGTGGCTGTGACCACACCTGTGGCCGTGACCACACCTTTGGCTGTGACCACACCTGTGGCTGTGACCACACCTGTGGCTGTGACCAAACCTGTGGCCGTGACCACACCTTTGGCTGTGACCACACCTGTTGCTGTGACCACACCTGTGGCCATGACCACACCTGTGGCTGTGACCACACCTTTAGCAGTAACCACACCTGTTGGTGTGACCACACCTTTAGCAGTAACCACACCTGTGGCTGTGACCACACCTGTGGCTGTGACCACACCTGTGGCTGTGACCACACCTGTGGCTGTGACCACACCTGTGGCTGTGACCACACCTGTGGCTGTGACCAAACCTGTGGCTGTGACCACACCTGTGGCTGTGACCACACCTGTGGCTGTGACCACACGTGTGGCCGTGACCACACCTTTAGCAGTAACCACACCTGTGGCTGTGACCAAACCTGTGGCCATGACCACACCTGTGGCTGTGACCACACCTTTGGCAGTGACCACTCCTGTGGCTATGACCAAACCTGTGACTGTGACCACACCTGTGGCTGTGACCACACCTTTAGCAGTAACCACACCTGTTGCTGTGACCACACCTTTAGCAGTAACCACACCTGTGGCTGTGACCACACCTTTAGCAGTAACCACACCTGTGGCAGGGACCACACCTGAAGCCAGGACCATATCAGTTACCGGGACCACAACTGAGACTACTGAACTAAGACTGAGCAAGATCTCGCAGCAGGTGGCCGCCATCCTGATGCAACACGTTCACTGCCCACAAAGTAACTATAACTCTCTTATATATTTGGTATCAAGCATACCCGTTGTCTACTGTACCCGTTGCCTACTGTACCTGTTGTCTGTCTACTGTACCCATTGTCTACTGTACCCGTTGTCTAGGAAACCTGATAACTGATGCACACATGAACAAAGACCATTTTCTGCTCACATAAGATTTCAACATAAATCTCCTACATGACCAGGACCCACAGGTAACCGAATTCGCAAACACTATGAGCAACTGCTTGTTAGTACCAACAATATCAAAACCTACAAGAATCTCCGAGACTAGTACCTCATTATTAGACCACATCTGGACTAACACTATATCCCCTCTAAAATCAGGCATAATCACAGACAACACCACAGACCACTATCCGACCTTTCCTATAACCAACCTTCGTAAATTGCCCCAAGATATTACAAAAGTTTCCTTCAGACTACATAATGAGTCAGCTGTAAATAACTTTATAACAGCTATGATTAACATTGACTGGCATAATGAGTTAGAAACATATTCAGATACTAATGAATGCATCAAGAATTTCCTTAAAAAAACCCACCACCTCTATAACAAACATTGCCCTAAAAAAACTAAACAGATCACAGCTAAGAGACTTAACAATCCCTGGCTAACACCCAGCATCCTTAAATCCATTTAAAAAGGCACCAATATGAAAAACAATACAGAAGAGGTCTAATAACCAGAGAAAATCCTAACGCTACTTATCAATCCTTACCAGCCTGATAAGAAGGTCAAAAATTTGTATTATGAGAACAGACTCCAGAACATAAAAGGTGATATGAAAAAGACCTGGAAAACCGTATCTGCAATTCTAGGAAATAAAAAGATATCCAAGAACAATACAATCAAATTATCAAAAACAGATGAACCCTTACTCTCACCAACTGAGACAGCAAACAGACTTAATGTACATCTCATTAATAACTATGTAATAACTATGTAATAACTATGTATAACTATGTCTACTATGTATCATTGTACCATGTCTCAATAAAGTATTATTATTATTATTATTATAGGAAAAAATCTAGTGAGTAAAATCCCAAGCTCGAACACCCGTCCAACAGACTACCTCACCAACACCTACCCTAATACACTATTCCTAGCTCCTATCAACCCAATTGAAGTCTCGCTCATAATCAACACACTTAAAAACAAGGCAGGAGACATAAACAGCTTACCACCTTTTATGTACAAAAAAGCTTCACAGGTAATGTCACCAATTATAGCAACACAATTCAATAAATCCATTTAAGCCTCTACCTTCCCATCAATTCTCAAAATAGCTAGGGTCACCCCGATCCACAAAGGAGGTGATCAAACAGACTTGAATAATTATAGACCAATTTCTAATTTACCACTGCTTTCTAAAATCTTCGAAAAATTAATTCATAGACAGATCTATTCCTACTTCGTCTCACACAACGTACTCAACCCCTGTCATTTTGGATTCAGAACCAACAAGAGCACAAACGATGCTATTATACACATGCTAGAGTTAATATACACCGCACTTGAGAAGAAAGAAGTCCCACTGGGAATCTTCATTGATCTAGGCAAAGCTTTTGATACAGTTGACTATGATTTACTGCTCACAAAATTAGCACACTATGGTATAAGGGGGCACTCACTCAACTACCTAAAGTCATACCTTAGTAACAGAAGCCAATACGTGTACACAAATGGAGCGAACTCTTCTACACAACAAATTACAGTCGGAGTCCCTCAAGGAAGTGTCATGTGGCCACTCCTATTCCTCATTTACATAAATGACCTACCGAATGCATCACAACTACTCAAACCCATATTATTTGCAGATGACACAACATATGTCTTCTCTATGTCTAGAACAAATTAACTCTGTGGCACTTGAGGTTTGCTCAAGGCAAATTCCCTTAAGGAAAAGGAGAAGATGTAAACTAGAAAGAGAGAGGCGCTCCCTATACAGGCGAAGGCAAAGAATAACAGAGCGGCTACAAGAGGCCAATATATCTGAAATACGTAGGGAGGCACTGGTCAGAGATATAGCATACACCGAATTAAAACTAAAGGAATCTTATAGGTATCAAGAAACGCGGGAAGAACTAAAAGCCATAAATGAAATTGAAATAAACCCAAAGTATTTCTTTTCTTATGCCAAAACAAAGTCGAGAACAACATCCATTATTGGGCCCCTGCTAAAACGAGATGGGTCTTACACAGATGACAGCAAGGAAATGAGTGAGTTACCAGACTCAGTTGAAGACCTAAATTATTTTTTTATGAGAGTGTCACAGAACCTGGTAAATGCAAGCCTATCTGTCATTACCCTGACGCCACATGACTTCGAAAAGGCGATAAATGACATGCCCATGTACTCCGCTCCAGGCACTGACTCATGGAACTCGGTGTTCATCAAGAACTGCAAGTAGCCCCTATCACGTGCTTTTAACATCCAATGGAGAGGGAGCATGGACACTGGGGTCGTCCTGCAGTTACTAAAAACAACAGACATAGCCCCACTCCACAAAGGGGGCAGTAAAACAATAGCAAAGAACTACAGACCAATAGCGCTAACGTCCCATATCGTAACAATCTTTGAAAGGGTTCTAAGAAGCAAGATCGCCACTCATCTAGATAACCATCAATTACACAACCCAGGGCAGCATGGGTTTAGAGCAGGTCGCGCTTGTCTGTCCCAACTACTGGACCACTACGACAAACAGAATGCAGATGTTATATACACAGACTTTGTAAAAGCCTTTGATAAGTGTGACCATGGTGTAATAGCACACAAAATGCGTGATAAAGGAATAACAGGAAAAGTGGGTAGATGGATCTATAATTTCCTAACATGTAGAACACAAAGAGTAGTAGTCAACAGAGTAAAGTCTGAGGCGGCTACGGTGAAAAGCTGTTCCACAAGGCACAGTACTTGCTCCCATCCTATTCCTCATCCTCATATCGGACAAAGACAGGGATATCAGCCACAGTGCCGTGTCTTCCTTTGCTGATGACACCCGAATCTGCATGAGTGTCCACCGTTACCTTTGATATACCTTTGAAGAGTTTCGAGAGTATCTACTCTGGAGCCCGGCCATGGGCCAGGCTCGTCTGGTGCTTGCCTGGTCCCAAAAAGGAAAGGCGCTGGAGGCCCCTTTTCCCCACATATCCATCACGCCTGGGACGGCACCTGGT
>WNWK01045859.1:0-14551 GCA_009830355.1 Cherax destructor | reverse complement strand
GTGATAATAGTGATGTTATTAGCGAGACACTAAGAACTAGTGATTCTGATAATAGTGATACTAGTGATGCTGATACTAGATGTTCATGATGCTGATGCAAATGGTACCATTTAACATATTATGATGTGATGTTGATGATACTAGTAATGTGATATTAGTGATTATACTAGTGATGATGAAACTAGTGATCCTGATACTAAAATGATGATACTAGGTGAGACTAGTGATGCTGATACAATGGATAGGATGCCGATCTATGATGCTGATACTAATGATACGTGAAACTGATTATGATAGGGATGCGGGATGTTGATAAGTAATGAAAGGTGGATGCTGATATAAGTGATCCTGATACTAGTATATTCACATACAGTGATATACTAGTGATGATATAGTGATAGTGATACTGGTGATGGTGATATTAGTGATGATAATAGTGATGCTGATACTAGTAATGATCATTCTAATGATACTAATGACGCCACACTTGGTACTAGTGATGCTGAAACTAGTGATGATACTAGTGATGCTGATAATGATACTAGTGATGCTGATAATGATACTAGTGATGCAGATACTAATGATACTTGATGCCGATATTAGTGATACTAGTGATGCTGATACTAGTGACGATAATAGTATAATAGTGGTGCTGATACTACTGTTGCTGATACTAGTGATGATGATACAGTGATGTTGATACTAATGATACTTGTGATGCCGATATTAGTAATACTAGTGATGCTGATACTAATGATACTTGTGATGCCAATATTAGTGATACTAGTTATGTTGATACTAGTGACGATAATAGTATAATAGTGGTGCTGATACTATGATGCTGATACTAGTGATGATGATACTAGTGATGAAAATACAAGTGATGTTGATGTTAGTGATCCTATATAACCCTAATAGAACATAATACTAGAACATGATACTCGTGATGATACTAGTTCTGATTCCAATGATGCTGAAACTAGTAATGCTGATACTAGTGATACTGATACTAGTGATGCTGATACTAATGATGATACTAGTGATACTAATCATGCTGATACTAGTGATGATTATATTTTTTTTTTTTATTTTATTAACACATCGGCCGATTCCCACAAGGCAGGGTGGCCCAAAAGAAAAACTTTCATCATCATTCACTCCATCATGTCTTGCCAGAGGTGCTTTACACTACAGTTATCAAACTGCAACATTAACACCCTCCTTCAGAGTGCAGACACTGTACTTCCCATCTCCAGGACTCAAGTCCGGCCTGCCGGTTTCCTGAATCCCATCATAAATGTTACTTTGCTCACACCCAACAGCCCGTCAAGTATTAAAAACCATTTGTCTCCATTCACTCCTATCAAATACGCTCACACATGCTTGCTGAAGTCCAAGCCCCTCGCACACAAAACCTCTTTTACCCCTCCCTCCAACCTTTCCTAGGCCGACCCCTACCCTGCCTTCCCTCCACTACAGATTTATACACTCGGGTTATTCTGTCTCGTTCCATTCTCTCTACATGTCCGAACCACCTCAACAACCCCTCCTCAGCTCTGGATAAAGTTTTGGTAATCCCGCACCTCCTCCTAATTTCCAAACTCCAACTCTCATAATTCACACCACTTGACCTCAGACATGACATCTCCACTGACTTCAGCCTTCTCCTCGTTGCAACATTCATCACCCATGCTTCACACCCATATAAGAGTGTTGGTATAACTATATTTCATACATTCCTTCTTTACATCCATGGACAAAGTTCTTTGTCTCCACAGACTCCGAAGTGCTCCACTCACCCTTTTCCTCATCATTCTATGATTCAACTCATCCTTCATAGACCCATCTGCTGACATGTCCACTCCCAAATATCTGAATACATTCACCTCCTCCATACTCTCTCCCTCCAATCTGATATCAATCTTCGTCACCAATCTTTTTGTTATCCTTACTCTTTCCTATATTCACTTTCAATTTTCTTTTTTGCACACCCTAATAAAATTCATCCACCAACCTCTGCAACTCTCTTCAGAATCTCCCAAAAGCACAGTGTCATCAGCAAAAAGAAAACTGTGACAACTCCCACTTTGTATTTGATTCTTTATCTTTTAACCACACCTCTTGCCAAGACCCTCGCATTCACTTCTCTTACAACCCCATCTATAAATATATTGAACAACCACGGTGATTGGTTGATTAGCCTACATAATTCTCCAAGTAGATGGTATCGATGATTTGATAGACATATTTCTTAATAAATTACATAGACTATACAACAAACATTGTCCCATAAATACGAAACAGATTACAAACAAAGGCTATGTTGCCAATGGCTAACTAACAGCATACTAAGATCCATTGATAAGGAACATCAATATGGAAAGCAATATAGACAGGGCCTAATACACAAAAATACTATTAAACACTATGCATCAGTTCTCACCAAACTATAAAGAAAGGCCAAGCAATTGTACTAATCCAGCAGATTCACCTGAAACAAGAAGAGATATAAAAAAGACCTGGAAAACACTCTCTCAGATTCTGGGCACCACAAACTGAAAAACTAGGGATATTGTCCTAACTAAACTGAATGAAACACAACTACAGCCTATTGATACATTTTTAACAAGTTAAATGACTTCTTCTCAACCATAGGATCAAACTCGCCAGTAAAATCCCAGGTACCAATGCCCAAGCAAGTGATTACTTAGAAGGAATTTCCCAACCTCCTTCTATCTTTCACCTACTGAGGCCACTGAAGTCACCATGATTATAAAGTCACTTAAAAATAAATCAGGAATCTGTATCAAGTCCACCATTATTATACAATCGAGCGGCTCATGTCCTTTCGCTATTTCAGTACTTTTTAACAAATCACTAGAAAATAGCACTTTCCAAACACCCCTCAAGACAGCAAAGGTTACACCAATTCTCAAAGGTGGTGACCACACAGATGTAAATAACTACGGGCCAATCTCAAACTTACCGTTGCTATCCAAAATCTTCAAGAAACTCGTGCACAAGAGATTATATTCGTTTATTACAGTACAAAGCATACTCAACCCCTGCCAATTTGGCTTTAGAAAAAACAAAAGCATAAACGATGCAATTGTAAAAATGCTGGACCTACTTTACACAGCACTGGAAAATAAGGAATATCCATTAGGACTTTTTATTGACCTAAGGAAAGCTTTTGATACAGTAGACCATGGAATCCTACTCCAAAAACTTGACCATTATGGTATAAGAGGCCACGCGCTTATATATTTCAAATCCTATCTTGCTAACAGGTATCAATACGTCACCATTAAAGACACAACCTCATCTACACGACCACTTGATACTGGAGTGTCACAGGGATACTGGGGTACCTAAAAGAGATATAGATTGTCATTAAACCCAAGGAACCTCGTATCAGTGGGAAGAAAGGCTACCAGGGCATGTGGGCTGCTGGGTGAAAAGTACAGAGCCACTTGGACAAGGCTAGACATGCGAAAGACATTAAAGTTAAAGGGTGTTAAGACCACTGGAACCGACAAGTTTCCACCCCAGAGGTCCACACTGAGGAAACTGGAGAGTTGAAGTTAGACCAGAGTCTGCTCGACAAGAGTGGCCGGATGGCACTCATGTCCAGGGACCACTGTGGGGGTGTCACTGTAAGCTCAGTGATAGTTCATAGCTTACAACCTGTTCACATGATCAGCTGTTAGCCGATGTCAAAAGGTCATTCCTTTTGAATGCCAGGAGTGCCCGCTTCTACCAGGGCAGTACCCATCGATCTGGCATAGAGTAAGACAGGCACAGGCTACGATCTGAGTGATTCCTATATATATCGACTCCAATATACTGTAACCACCCCAGCCTGTCTTTATTATCTTACCCAATCTACGAAATACCCCTCGCAACAAATGATGGCAGCGTTGTGGGCGTGGATTTTGGGTAATTAAGAAGATTTAAGAAGAAAATAGAGCTGGTGTGTGAGTGGCGTGCCGCAGGTGTCTCTACCAACCATCACCCGCCACTCCCTACCATCAACCGGTGGCATCATCCATCCAAGTCTCTTGTGAACCAGTTTCTCCAGCCTTCTGGCTTCTAATTGCAAGTAAACCTTCGAAGAGTTGATCTGGGTTTTGCAATTAAGCCAACAAGTAAGCCAGTCTATGGAAGAGAGCCTGAGTTGTCATCCAGCCTGAGTTGTCATCTAGCCTGAGTTGTCATCCAGCCTGAGTTGTCATCCAGCCTGAGTTGTCATCCAGCCTGAGTTGTCATCCAGCCTGAGTTGTCATCCAGCCTGAGTTGTCATCCAGCCTGAGTTGTCATCCAGCCTGAGTTGTCATCCAGCCTGAGTTGTCATCCAGCCTGAGTTGTCATCCAGCCTGAGTTGTCATCCAGCCTGAGTTGTCATCCAGCCTGAGTTGTCATCTAGCCTGAGTTGTCATCTAGCCTGAGTTGTCATCCAGCCTGAGTTGTCATCCAGCCTGAGTTGTCATCCAGCCTGAGTTGTCATCCAGCCTGAGTTGTCATCCAGCCTGAGTTGTCATCCAGCCTGAGTTGTCATCCAGCCTGAGTTGTCATCCAGCCTGAGTTGTCATCCAGCCTGAGTTGTCATCCAGCCTGAGTTGTCATCCAGCCTGAGTTGTCATCCAGCCTGAGTTGTCATCCAGCCTGAGTTGTCATCCAGCCTGAGTTGTCATCCAGCCTGAGTTGTCATCCAGCCTGAGTTGTCATCCAGCCTGTCTCTTGTCATCCATCTTGCTCATCACTGCTGTGTGCAAGTTCCAAGCATTCAAGTTCACCAGTCTCGAGGGCTTAAGCCAGCTCAAAGCCAGCTGTTCAAGTAAGCCGTTTGCTTCTTCAGCAAAGCCAGTTCTTGAGTATTGTCTCCAATCGCTCTGTGTTACCAGTTGGACGATTGTCAGAGTGATATTCATCATTCCTGTGGCTTCTTGTAGAAAAGCCCCTGGGTTTACCTGGAGTTTACCTGGAGAGAATTCCAGGGGTCAACGCCCCCGCGGCCCGGTCTGTGACCAGGCCTCATGTTGGACCAGAGCCTGACCAACCAGGCTGTTACTGCTGGCCGCATGCAGTCCAACATACAAACCACAGACTGGCTGGTCAGGTACCGACTTAAGGTGCCTGTCCATTGCCTGCTTGAAGACAGCCAGGGGTTTGTTGGTAATCCCCCTGATGTATGCTGGGAGGCAGTTGAACAGTCTTGGGCCCCTGACACTTATTGTGTTGTCCCTTCATTGGGGGGATGTTACATCGCCTGCCGAGTCTTTTGCTTTCGTAGGGAGTGATTCTCGTGTGCAAGTTTGGTACTAGTCCCTCGAGGATTTTCCATGTGTATATAATAATGTATCTCTCTCTCATGGCCGTGAGAATTAGTGTACTGGCTGGCCGCTGTGACGTCATCCTGTGAGCGCCCCACTCACCACACACACTGGAGTAACACCAACTTCACCTCACTACCACTACCAGCCTATCTACAGTGGTACCTCAGTTAACGATGGTCCCCAAACTCTCCCTTTTACATAAGTTTATTTTTTTAAATGCTTTTGTGTGTTTTTGGGGATCTAAAAGGACTAGTCTATTTTACATCATTCCTAATGGGGATAAATTCGTTTGGTAATGGCACTTGAACAGCATTCTGGAACGAAAAATATCGTTAACCGGTACCACTGTACTTGTGTGGCTATTTTCACCCTTATTGGGTTCCCAGTATCGTTATTTCAGCTCAGGTGCTGGGTGAAGCCCCAGAGTGTGTTGAGAGCGCCTGCATTAAGGCCTTTCACTTGAGTTCATCGTATGCGCTAAACTCTTCAAGAATCGCCGTGGATGTGTTGTGTAGCAGCCGTCAGCAACACCCAGGAACAAATTCTCCTCTACCTACCATCGCTGATTTCAATCATCATTAGAGACAATTCTCTTATAGACATTTGCGTGTGTGAGACATTTCTGCAGTGAATTTCTTAGTGACATTTATGTTCTACAGTGTTTACCTATATTTTGTTCCAATACTATTTTTTCTCTCAGTGTCTCCCTCATTGAGTGTCTTATTCATGTTCATGTTCCCTATGTAATTCTCTACACCTGCACTAAGTACTTTTGTGTACCCAATTTATTCTGTGATTTGTGTGCAGTATAATATTTTCTTTTCCAGTTCTTCATTGCAGTAGTTAATTAATTAATTATTAACTCTGTGCTGTGTTACACATTATTTCAGTGTTGTGTAATTATTTCAGTATTGTGTCTTATTATTTGCTTGTATTTTTTTTTTCCTTGTCATTACTTTTTTTTTGTATTATTCATGATAATTCTGTGCATTGCTTCTTTCAATGTTTATGCTCCAGTGTTCTTAATTGCTTAGTTCATTGCTGTGTACCAATTCCTGTTGCAACTTTTCCAGTATCTTCTCTGTCTTTATTTCCATAGACCGTCTGAATGTTTTTTGTGTCAAACAGTGCCTCATTTTATTCATTTTTCGCAGAGCTTTCTATGTAGCAAGAACTATCTTTTATACATTTTTTAAATGCAAGATCTTATTGCAAGTATTATCAAATATGAAGTGAATGACTTTTGTGTGTATTCCCCTGCAACCAGTAAGTGTTACCTTATTAGTTTGTACATTGTGTAAATTTTTATTCATATTATCAATAATTCCTTGAACAAATTCACTGTTAATATTCATATTTAAAGTAAAGTATTATTCATTATTCTCTTTGCTTTCAACTGTTTACTTTAATTGAACTAAGAGTTAAAGTGTTCAATCTACTTGTTCCCAGTGCTCAATTAATTTTTATTACTGCATTAGTTGTTTCTGCAACTTGATTGCATTTTAAAATTATTACAAGTGATTGATTTGCTCTCATAATTTTTGTATAGAGTATTTTGTACTCTATTTCTTTTTAATCATTGTTTATTTCTGACAATTGCTATAATTGTAATTCAGTGCAATCTTTCAGTATTACAGTTCATTTAATTGTGCCAGTATTGCATATTAATTTCTTCGTGTCATTTTCTTTTAGAAAATTTGTTTTTCCAGTAATTTTCCAGTTGCATACAATTTACTGATTGTATTTCTACTTTGCATTGATTTACAATTTTATCCATATGTTTCTTGATTGACTTCCAAAGTAGAGACAGCTCACTTTTGCAGTTAATTCATATTGAAGTGATATTGCCTTTCATTCCAATTAATTCTTTATTTTCTACAGTGCAATTCAGTGAGTTGTCACTTCTCATGCAGTGCACCTTCAATATTTTAATTCTTTTTGCACCTAATTCCATGACTTTTTATTTTCACTTTTAACTATTTGTGTTACTGTGAATATTGTATTATTCTTATTTTTACCTGTATTAGTTTTTGTGCAAATTCTTTGCAATTATGTCTCCCATATCTGCAAGCACTGTAGCAAATGATGGCATTCAGTCTTCAAATGTTCAAACTGTCCCTGCTGATATTCCAAATAGTTACTTTGCAACTGCTAGACCAACTCAGATACAGGGTCCTTATAGTTTTACTTGTGATTCTGATGCCTTGCCACTGTTCAATGGCCATGAAAAACATCTTGATGCATGGTTTGCTGCCGTTCGTTCATGGGCCTCTGCCCTCACAAAAGGTCCTCCTTCAGAGGAATCCCTTATCCGACAGAAGCTCTTCATCGGTCCCCTGCTGCACGTCTGGTTGTTGACCTCCTTGCAATGCAAGACTTCAAAGGCCTTACTAATTGGTCAGAATATGAGGAAGTGATTTATTCTTTTCTAGTGCCAGAATTACCAACTGATCCTTTTACAGTTATTTGTGAATTGGTGAATGCAACAATCATGTCTGGTGAATCATTGAGCACCTTTGCGTCTAGATTAGATACTCTTTTCACATCTTTTATCTCCGCTGTTCAGTCCTCAACATTTGTACCTGAAAAGCATAAAGAGTCCGCAGAAACCTTTGACAAAGTAGCCGCCTTTGGAGCAATCAGAGAACTGTTGCCACGTGCTTCCATATGTGACTATGACACGAATCCTCCGACTGTGGAGATGAAGCTGCTTAAAGTCTTCAGTCTTGCCCGTTCCTTGTGTACCCCTGGTACTTTTCCACGTGTCAAAGCTAACGTTGTAACTCTACCTCATGCAGCACAGCCCCTTGTTTGTGCCACAGCACCCGATCAGAGTAAACAATTACAGAAATCAGTCAAGGCCAGTGCCCCAAGTCAATATAAACTTCGTAGTGTTTATAGTAAGTTCAGTTCCCATAGTCAGAGAATTTGTTACAACTGCGGTTACCGTGGCCATATTGCAGTTAATTATCCTGATAGTCACCCTAAGAAGCGTCGTACAGATGATGACTACCAATCAGATTTGCCATACTGTACCTATCATAGAATCCATGGACATAACACATCTGAGTGCAATGCTCTATACAACCTTAGGTCAAGATCTTTCCATGGTCGTTCCTACCGCAGAACCAGGAGAGGAAATAGAGGTCGTGGTTCCACAGCTAATAACCAGACCCAAGCTCCTTTTCCCAATTCTGGGGAATTCGAGCACCCCAGTCAACCCGACCAGTGGTGACAGTAGGTGATACCGAGTACTCCATCCCCGTTAGTAATTCCTTCAATGCCTTAAGCAGTCTTGAAGAAGAAAGTCTCGTTGATGATGTTGCTTCACACGTCTTTGACGAAGATGTTTTTGGGGATGACGTTGAACAAACCTTCTCTGATGAAAACTTCTCTGATGAAAATATCCCTGATGAAAACCTTCCTTCTTGTTTGAATATAAATTCCAATGCAAAAATAGGTCCCCTAGTACGAGCATCTGTTCTTAATTCGCCCGTTCATGTGTTCATGGACTCGGGAGCGCAGGTCAATATTATCAGGTCTAGTTTGTTTAAGGATAAGCAGTTATGACATTTCCTTTTCGTTGAACCAACTCATGTGTCCTCCCTTAGTGGTGTGGCCGGTTCTCGTCTGTGTGTTTGAGGTCAGACTTCTCTTACCTTTACTATCCAGGGTAGAGATTTTACTGCTTCCTTCCTTGTTGTTGACCAGATTAATTTTCCTGGTGATATCCTACTAGGATTTGCTTCCATGCGAGATTTACGTATTGTGCTTGATCCTTACCGATGGCATGCACAAATTGATGACTTAATTATACCATTTTGGGGTTACCAACTTGGTTCTGAGATCTGCCATACAGCCGAAGAGTACGAAGTTCGGATTAAGTCCTTCCAGGCCAATACATTTTCCAGTAGCATACCCAAGCGGTCAGGCACTGATAATTCTGTCACTGTCTATGTTTCACCTTCACCTTCAGTCATGCAAGATAGCGTCCAGTTGCCTCAGGTGTCCGAGGAACCTCAGACTACCTTGAGTGCTGAGCCTATCTCTGCAATGCCTACTAGTTCAAGTAGTAGTTTCTCCACAGGGGACGCCTTGTCAGAAAATGATTATTTGAAACTAGTAATGCCATCTCTTGTCGACGTCACTTGCCGTCTGCAGAAAGATATCTCTGTAGCAGCTAGTGCCCTCACTAGACTGTCTGTTGTTGTCCCTCATGTTCCAGATGGTGATAATGTCCTAGTTGACAGTGATTCCTGTAAAGTGAAGGTTTTGTTTATCGAGCCATCCTTACATGTTGTAAGAGATAGGAAGATCCATTTCTTCCTTGCCAATACTTCCGGTCATAGTGTTCGGCTCTGAGCAAATACCAATATTGTTGACCTTGTTCACTATCCTTACCCTGTTCGGGTTGGGGATGAATTGTCACCTGACCAGTGGGTCGGTGCTATTTCAACTGGGGAGGATCCATCCACTTCACTGGATCAATCCATTCCACCAGTAGAAGAGCAAGACTTAGCTCCTACTGACTTCCCAGATGAAGTCACACATTTGTTAAATCTGTTGAACAAACGTTGTAAAGCCATTGCCTTACCAGGTGAGAAGATGGGTATAATGAACTTATTGTCCCATCGTATTCCACTTGAACCTGGTACTAGACCAATTTATGTACCTGGTACAGAATGCCGCATTCACAAGTTGCTGTCGCAGAGGAATTAATCAACCAGATTCTTGACGATGGTGTTATCGCACCTAGCAATTCCCCTTGGAATGCACTTCTGATCTTAGTACCTAAGAAGGACGGTACTTGGCGCCCAGTGATTGACTTTAGGAAGTTAAATGCAAAAACGATTCCAGATCGCTTCCCACTTCCTGTACTTGGTGATCTTTTACGTAACATCGGAGATAACAAAGTCTTTTCGACCCTAGATTTGTTACAAGGGTTCACCACAGCTCACCACATTCTCCACTCCAACAGGTCATTTTCACTTCCTCCATATGGCCTTCGGGTTAAGATCATCACCTATCACATTCTCGAGGCTCATGACCAATATCTTTAGAGGTCTCATAGGTGTACTTAGATGATGTGATTGTCATGTCACAAGACGTAGATACGCACTTAAAAAGACTTGACATAGTACTCGGTAAGCTTGAAGAAGCCAATTTAAAGATCAAACTGTCCAAATGTGAATTTTTCAGATCAGAAATCAAGTTTCTTGTTCACGTAGTCACTCCTAGAGGGGTTACGACTGACCAAAGTAAAGTAACTCCAGTATTAAATTTTCCATCTCCTAAAACCGCTGATGCCGTAAGATCCTTTGTGGGCTTAGCAGGTTTTTATAGATTATTCATTGCTATTTTTTCTTCCATAGCAGCTCCTCTAACTGAGTTGCTTAAGAAAGATGCTCCATTTGTTTGGACCTTCCGTCAAGAAAGAGCATTCCAAACTCTCAAAGAAAAGCTAACATCTGCTCCAATTTTGAAATTTACAAATTTTTCTAAGCCTTTCTACCTAACCACTGATGCTAGTTCAATAGGCATTGGTGCAGTACTTGCACAAAAGACCAGTAGCAAGTACAAAACAGTTGCATTTGCTAGCTGAGTCCTTACTAAGGCTGAACGTAATTATACAGTTACTGAGCAAGAAGCTTTAGTGATAGTATAATCTTTAAAGCACTTCCGAGACATCATATATCAGTACTCTGTTCATGTCTTGACAGATCATGCCCCATTGATACCCTTATTCCAGAATAAACAACCTGCTGGAAGACTAGCCAGATGGTCCTTGACTATCCAAGAGTTCAACCCTACCTTTGAACATTTACCTGGAAAATCAAATGTAGTTGCTGATGCTTTATCACGTCATGTCAGTGTAGTAACTGCTGATCCTCAGTTTAGTGCTGAGGATGTAAAGAATGCCCAAAGAACAGATCCCATGTGATCTGGTGTAATTCGATTCCTGCTCCAGGAAGACCTTATTCTTACTGTGAAGCCACCAGCACCCATCAGTGACTTTATCATGAACCAAGAATTACTGTATCGCAATACCGAGCTGGGTACTCCTAGTAGAAGGGTATACCAGTTAGTAATTCCACAGTCACTAGTGAAAGTAGCCTTACAGCTAGTTCACGATGTATTGGGTGTTGCACACCCTGGTATGGATCGTTCTGTAAAACAAGCCAGATTGAAATACTTTTGGCCTCGTATGTCAACTGATATTACTGAATATGTTAAGAAATGTAGTGTCTGCATGCAACATAAAGGTAATGTTACTGGTCCTAATCCAATCCATGTCTTTCCAACTACTAGCGAGCCATGGGAAAGAGTTGCACTAGATCTGTTGACTAATTTCCAATGTTCCCTCCAAGGAAACAAACATCTGTGTGTGATGGTCGATCATTTTACCAGATATTGTGAGTTAGTGCCTATTGCAGATAAGACTGCCGAGACAGTAGCAAAAGCATTCAAGGAAGGTATAATCTGAAGACATACCACTCCTAAGTCCCTCATAACAGATAATGGAGGTGAATTTTGTAATGAGATCCTAGAAAATTTGTGTACTTTGCACAAGATTACAAAATCGACCATTGTCCCTCACCATCCTGCCAGTAATGGTTTAGCAGAAAGAACGAATAAGAAAGTACTTGATGTCTTGAGAGCCACCATCAATCCCAATAGTGCAACCTGGGATGAGGTTATACCTGATGTTCAGTGTGCAATAAATTATGTTTATAATGCTTCCATAGGTGATACCCATATTATGCATTTTACGGTGTTGATAAGCATTTGCCTTACTTACCACATTAATCAAATTAAAGCTTTTAATACACCAGATAAAGTTCCAGTAAGGACTCTGTCCTCTGCCTCTGATGACCCTGACTCTTTGCACTCTGAGATTAATGTAAAGCTTCCAAATTCGGTCCTCCTCAAGGACCCTAAACCTTTAATGGTGATGTGGTTACCACTCGCAGTTTGTCATTGGAATTCCTGCATAGAGCTGGTTGTGGAAAGTTGTCTGTGTTTTGGCTGCTGCTTAACCTAGACAACTGTGGCGTGCACTAAACACTACTCCTTTGTATATAGTGTACATATGTGTAAATAGCCCTTTGTTATATTTGGTGAAGGAAAAGACAAAGTCTTATATAATCACAATTACTTGGTGAAGGAAAAGACAAAAGTCTTATATCACAATTACTTGGTGAAGGAAAAGACAAAAGTCTGGAATTAATCTAACTGATTTTTTGAAGGAAATACAATTTCAATACATCTTCTACTGTGTTTCTTTGCTCCAAGCTCCCTTTACACTCAGGTTAACAGGCCATTGAACCTGAGGTTGTAATATAGGGTGAGAGTTACATATGCAGAGCGGTCATCATCTTTAAGGGGGTCAAATTCTGTCGCAACTGCTAACACAAGTGGTTGAAGAGGATCAACATTTGTATTAACAAATGAATAAGGATTTCTCATTACTTGTCACGTATGCAAAGAATAGCGACAATCGGATTGTTCATCTGTCTGGGTATTAGAGTTAGAAGGTACTGGGTCAGAAGGATTGTCAGAGTCTGGCTCGTTTGTCTGGGTACTACGAATCTCAATGTAATCGCATACTAGCTTCGTATGGTCGAAGTGTGATTCCTTATAATCTCCAATACTAATTTATCTAACCTTATATTTATTTCCACTGATACGTTCAACTGCTCGGTAGGGACCATCGAACTTTCGCCATTGCAGATGTTTTACTGAAATTAGCTAACCTAACTCTCAAGTCTACTTTAATTTTGGTTGGCTTTGCTCGAGTCTTAGTAACTCTTGTAAATTCTGCTGTTTATTTATGAAGTGTTTCTCGGATTCTTCTGAAGACACTTTGAGCTAAGCTGGTACATATCACTACAAAATCATCTGCATTATAATTTGGTTTTGGAGTAGAATATAACAACTCTTACGGTAAACACTTATCTACACCATATAATGCATGTGGGGTATCACCTATAGAAGTATTGTAAGATGAATTTATAGCACACTGAACATCAGGTATCACTTCATCCCAGGTTACACTATTCAGATCGATGGTTGCTTGCAAAACATCAAGTACTTTCTTACTGGTTCTTTCCGCTAAACCATTGCTGGCAGGATGATGGGGAACAATGGTCGACTTAGAGATTTTGTACAAAGTGCACAATTTTTCAAGAATCTCATTACAGAATTCACCTCCGTTATCTGTTACTAGGTATTTAGGAATAGTATGACTGCACATTATGTATTCCTTAAATGCTTTAGTTACTGTCTCGGCAGTCTTATAGGAACTAACTCACAGTGTCTGTTGAAATGGTCTACCATAACACACAGATGTTTGTTGCTTGGAGGGAACATTGGAAATTGGTTAACACATCTAGCACAACTCATTCCCAAGGTTCACTAGTACTGGGATATATCTGGATAGGACTGGGACCACTAACATTTCCCTTGTGCTACATGCAAACACTGCATTTCTTAACATATTCAGAAATGTTAGTTGCCATATGAGGCCAAAAGTATTTCAATCTGGCTTGTTTTACAGAACGATCCATACCAGGGTGTGCAACACCTGGTACATCGTGAACTAACTGTAAGGCTACAGTCACTAGTGACTGTGGAATTACTAACTGGTGTACTCTTCTGCTAGGATTACCCAGCTCGGCTATGTAATACAGTAATTGGTTTATAACAAAGTCACTGATAGGTGCTGGTGGCTTCACAGAAAGAGTTCGATCTTCCTGCTGAATTACACCAGACCATATAGGATTTATTTTTGAGCATTCTTTCTTCCTCAGCGGTGAATGGAGAATCTGCTACTACTCTACTAATGTGTTGAGATAAAGCATCTGCGACTACATTTGATTTGCCAGGCAAGTGTTTGGAAGTTGAATTGAACTCTTGGATAGTCAAAGACCATCTGGCTAATCTTGCAGTGGTTGTTTATTCTGGAATAAAGGAGTCAGTGGAAGTGTTTTAAAGGCCATACTATTGCTAATACTTCTTGTTCAGTTACTGTATATTTACGTTCAGCCTTTGTAAGGACACGACTAGCAAATGCAACTGTGTTGTACTTGCTCGGTCTTCTGAGCTAGGACGGCATCTATGCCAATGGAACTAACATCCATTGTTGTATGAAGGCTTTGAAAATCTGGGAATTTCAAAATAGGAGCAGCGTTAGCTTTTCTTTGAGAAATAGGAAT
>WNWK01045858.1:0-14551 GCA_009830355.1 Cherax destructor | reverse complement strand
ATCAGCATAAGACTGCCGGGAAATGCCGGGATACCTAGTATAAATAAATATGTACACCCCACTTTGTAATATCAAAGATTAATCTGAATCTGAATGGTAGTATCCAGCAACTGATGGCAACTGTTTACAACACCAGAATATTTAGGCCTATCACTTCCACTTAATTTTCCCCTTTAGCATTTTTTATGTGATCTTATCTGAACACAAGGTACCACTGTGATATACACTATACCACTATGTATAACATTTTTTCAGGGACACTTTTTTCTGAAAAATTTTTTCTAAGTTTTTTTTTGACACCACCTATGCTTATGGTTGCCCTTAGAGTATGACTGGACACTTTATCTTTTTTTGGCCAATATATTAATTTTTTGCTAGATTATTTCCAAGGGATGGAAAGTTGTACCTTATAAGTTCACTGCCACAGTGAAAGTTCCTAGCCCCAAAAAACTTAAAATCTACTAAAACGACGGAGGCCCAAAATTTCAATAAAGATAGAGGTGTGTAAAAAAGACCTGATAGTGTGGGGGGGTGGGTGGTGGTTGGTGCTGAAGAGTGTGGAGATGCAGTTGACCATCTTGTAAAGTTATCCGGGAGTAGCAGAAGTCATTTTGGTCTTGGAACCCAAAACCTGGCCAGCCTCCCCCCCTTTTGATGCTCTCACTCATCCCAGAAGATCACAACCTGGGGACAGAGTCACCACCTTTTCCCCCTGTCAGTGTCACAACCATTATTACCTGTGTACAGTGTAACCACAATTGTCACCTGTGTACAGTGTCACAACCATTACCACTTGTGACAGTGTCACCAAAATTATCATGTTACATTTCACCACCATTATTACCTGCCCCTCCAACCCCATTTCATTGATTTTTTGGACAGCAACTGACTTACTACACAAACTCAAAGGGTTTTCCCTCAGCATTTCCCCTCAGTCCCTTCTCCCTAAACTTTTTGTCCCTCCCCCTCACTATCCACTGTCCTGCTGACTCAACCAAAATTCCCCCTCTCCTCACAACCCATTCTCCCCGCATCCGCCCCAACCCGCGCGCTGTATGACCCTGTGGGTTTTGCGCTTTTGATTATAATAATAATTTTAATAATTTTGACCCCTGTTTTAGCTTCTTTTTATTATAATAATAATCAGATGCATCGAAAAAACCAACACGCTCGTTAACGGTTTTTTTGTGGGGAAACATGCAAACGATCGTCTGAAGCAACACGAGCTGTCAAAGGTACATCTTGACAAAACCATTGCATTTCATGCTAGATCAAAAGTGTCCACAGGGAGATGAAATTTGGGTACGGCAGATTGAGAAGAGAACGTTAACATAAGAACATAAGAAAGAAGGAACACTGCAGCGGGCCCCACTGGCCCATGCGGGGGGGGTCCATTCCCCCCGGGCTTAAGCCAATGCCCCGACCCAGCCAGGTAAAGGTTACATTCATTTAAAGGGAAGGAGAAAGGCATCTGACCCAGTAGCAAAAACTGGGCCCCCATTTTGGGGGGTGTTGTTAGGATTTTAAACTAGGATTAGTTAGGGGGTATGGGTTTAGAAAGGGGAAAATCCCAATCCGAAATATAGCCCGGGGTTTTTTTAAAAAAATCTTAACAATAACAAGGACAGTAAATAGGTATAGTGGAAAAACAGAATGGAGCGGGAAAGGGGTAAAGAGAAAGGAGGGTTTTTAAAAAGGGTATTATACAAATAGTCGTAGTGCAGGAATAAGAGGGACGATTTGAGATTAGTTGAAGTGCAGGTAAAATTGATGTATTTGCCATAACTGAGACGTGGTTCAATACAAAAAAAGGGGAACGTCTGAATGTCATATACGGGGGTTTTAAATTGTTCCAAGTAGAAAAAACCCCGGGAAGGGAGGGCACTGATGTCCAAACCCTTTGGGAATGGAAAAAAAAAGGAATAAAGTCTGAAATAAAAATAAAATTCGTCGGGATAAAATTTTTCAGAGGGGCATAAAAAATTTTTTTGGTGTATATACCGTCCCCAAACTTAGATTGGGGCCCAAAGGGGAGACCACTATGGAGGAAATTGTTAAGGCCACAATGCACGATAACGGGTTTTTCCGGTGACTTCAACTTTTGTCAAATTGATTGGAATTTTTTACGGGAATTTAGAATCTTTAAAGACTTTTAAAAAGTTAAGATTGTTTTTTTAAAAAGGGTTTTTGACAGAAGTTTCAAGGAAAATAACCCGCTTGACTTAGTTTTGACAAACAAGGAAACCCTTGTTAATAATTTAGAAATTACAAAACTCGGGCAAGGACCACAAATCAATTACCTTTTGGGATTGAATGGAAGTTTCAAGGGACGAATAACTCAGTAACGGTCCCAGATTTTCCAAGATTACAATGGACTTAAAAGAACACTTATCATCTGTGGACTGGGGTAATGAAGAGAGCTATCAATATGACAGTTTTCTGAACACTATACATGCTGCCCCAAAAAACATTTATCCCATATAAAGAAATTAGATCGAATAGAAATGACCCAAAAAGGATGAATAATAGGGTCAAATATTTTGGGCAGAAGAAAGGAATTTATAGGCGACAAAAGGTGGGGTCATCTTATGAGTCAGTATATTGACATTAAGAGGGGAAAAGGGGGATAAAAAAAACCCGGACTAAAATTAAAGTTAGGTTTCGAAAATAACCAAAAGCCCCAGGTGTATAGAACAAATTTAGAGATAAATGGGTCCCCAAAATAATTAGGGGTATCAACGACAAAAAAAGAAAGGCCTATTTTAAAATTTTTTTCCCGGGTTTTTCACCGGGAAGACACAAAAATTCCCAAAAATTTTTTTTAGGGGCCTAAGAAGAAAAATTTGTAGTATCACAGTCACTAGAAATGGTTATAAAAAGATAGACCGGGCAAAATAAAGCCAGGCCCCGGAGTTTTTAAAGGGGGTTTTTAAGAATGCAAAATAAACTTGTGAACCCTTAACTAACTTTTTTCCACCCAAACGGGGGTGGGCATAATTTGAAGATGTAATTTTTCCATTTTTAAAGCGGGAAAAGCCCCCATCAAACCCCCCAAAAGCTAACACAAAGGCAAAAAGAGTCGATTATAGCGATAACATGGGCATTCGATAGGCAAAATTTGAAAGATATTTCAGCATGGATTCACCGGGGGCCTTTCCTGCCAACTAATTTATTAATTTTTTTCAGAAGGCTTTGAGGCAGTTGATAATGATAAAGAATTCGATTTTTTATTTGATTTGAGGTTTTGATAGAAAAATCAGAGACGAAAAAGGGCTCTCTTTGGGGGAAAGTGTTGCATGGATCGAGCAGGCTCACCAAAGGGAAGCAGAGGGTGCAAAAGGGGGGGGCGAGTGGGGATCTAAGGGCGCCTCGGGGACGTTTGGGCCCGTTTTTTTTATAATATATATAAATGCCCCGAGGGAATTTTTAGTGATATGAGAAAATCGCTGAACAAAGATAGGTAGGATAATCGATTCAGACGAGATGTCAGTGAACCACAGGAGGATTTGACAAACTCAATTCCGGTCAGAAAATGGCAGAGGGCCCAATGTAGAAAATAAAGTTCTAAAGCTCGGAGTGTCCATAACCCAAGCACTTAAAAGAAATAACGTGAACTTAGCCATACAGATTTGAAAAGGATTTGGGGGTGTTTAAAGAAACCCTTTAAAAAAGCAATCCCCAAGCATAAAAAGGCAAAAGATTACGGGGATTTATATAAAGAAGGTTAGCAACAGAAGTCCAGACGTTTTTACAGCTTTATACATCATTAGTAAGGTCCCCTAGATTAAGTCATTTCGGGTTCCATATTACAGAATGGACATAAATTTTGAAAACATTCAGCGAGAATGACTAAATTAATAATAGCATTAGAAATTTTCCCTTTAGGGGAAAGATTGAAGCCCCTTAAATTACATTCATTTGTAAGACGAGAATGAGGGACATGACGGGGGGATACGGGAAAATGGGTATTAACAAAGGATATAAAAAGGTCTGAGGGTATTTTCCCCAAGAGAGAACCCGCAATAATGGATTCAAGAATAAGTTTAGATTTAGAAAGGATATGGGAAAAGTATTTTTGGAAATAGGAGTTGAGAGGGAACAGTCTGCCTAGTAGGGTTATTGAAGCAAGGCCCTTTGGGGTTTTTTTTAAATTTAGGTTGAAAACATGGGGAAAAGGGGGTTGGATTTGAGGGGGAATTGCACATGAGAAAAAAATTATCAAAGCTTTTCGGGGAGATTAAAAATTAGGTTGAACAAATATTCTGTTAGTGGGAGGGAAAAAGTGAAGGACCCCTATTCCAACAGGCCTGCTGCAGTGTTCCTTTTTTTTTGTTCTTATGTTCTTAGTCAGGTACAACCAACCCACCCGCACCCACCATATATTTATTACCTATTTTTAAAACTACACAACGTTTTAGCCTCTATAACTGACTGAGTTTGTTCCACTCATGACAATCATTACCAAACCAATGTTTTTATATCCCTTCTGAATCTGAATTTATCCAACTTAAAGCCATTGCTTCGAGTCCGTCAATACAAGATATTTTTAGCACGCTATTTAACCCCCTTTATTTATTCCTGTTTTCCATTTATAACCCCAATCATACCCCCCCTAATTTCCCCTTTTAGAGAGTAGATTCATGCCCCAGTCTATCCTCATAGGGAAGATTTCTGAAAATGGAATCAACTTAGTCATCCTCCTTGACTTTTTCCCAAAATTTATATCCATTCTGTAATACGGTGACCAAAATTTCAGTAACTAGATGAGGCCTAACCAAGGATATAGTTTGAAGAACAACCTGAGGACCCCTATTATTTATAAGAACAAAGAAGAACATAAGAAAGGGGAAACGGGCGGGCCGTTCCCCATTCAGGCAGGTCCTTACATTCCATCCCACCAAAGAATATTTGTTCAACCTTTTTCAATGCTACCCAAAAATAAGCTTGATAATTTTATTTACCAAATTCCCACTCAAACCCAAACCCCCCTTTCATCAGAATTTATCCAACCAAAATTTTAAAAACTACCCAAGGTCCTATTCAATAACCCTACTGGGCAGACTGTTCCACTATCAACTATTTTTCCCAAACCCAATATTTTCCATATCCTTTCTAAATCTAAACTTATCTAACTTGAATCCATTTTTTTGGTTCTCTTGAGAGATCCCCTCAAGACCTTATTTATACCCCCTTTGTTAATACCTTTTCCATTTTCATCCCCTGATCATGTCTCCCTCATTCTACGCTTACAAGTGAATGTAATTTGGGTTTCAATTTTTCCCGAAGGAAGATTTCTAATGCTAGTATTAATTTATATTCTACCTGAATGTTTTCTAACGAATTTATGTCCATTCTGTTATGGAGACCAGAACTGACCCCGGGAATCTAGGGAGGCCTACTAATGATTATAAAGCTGAAATATAACGTCGGGACTTCTTTGCACACTTGATATAAACCCAGTAATCTATTTCCCTTATTACGACGCTTAGGCATTGCTGTTTTGGTTTAAGGTTTCCCACCATCCCCCCCAAGTCCTTTCGAACTGTATGGCTAAGTTCACGTTATTTAACTTATAAGGCTTGAAATTTTTTTGAGCTTTAGAACTTTGCATTTATCTACATTGAACTGCATCTGCCTTTTTTCACCAGGAATTGAGTTTGTCTAAATCCTCCAGTTCACGACATTACGCCGAACGATTATCCTACCTATCTTCGTGTCATCAGCGAATTTGCTCATATCACAAAAATTTCCCCTCGCGGTCTTTTAATATATTATAAAAAACAAGGGGCCCAAAAAACCGGGGATCCCTGGGGAACGCCACTTGTTCAGATCCCCCCCCGTTTTAACCCATTTATGCACCCTCTCTTCCTATTGGTAGCCATGACTGATCCATGACAAAATTTTTCCCCAATGCCATGAGCAGCCATTTTCTTAACAGTCTCGATGTGGACTCAAAAATTACAAAAATCCAAATAAACGATATCGAATTTTTATCAATATCAACCGCCCCCCAAAACCCCCCTGAAAAAGAACAAAAGTTAGGCAGGGAACGCCCCGGGAACCATGGAATCTTAATCAAATTTATCCCGAGATTTTTATGTTATCAGCTATAATCGACTCTAGTAATTTACCTACAATTGATGTTAGACTTTTGGGGAATTTTATGGAAAGATTGTCCCCTGTTTAAAATAGGGAAATTTCATTATTCTTCCATATCCGGCCCACACCTGTTTGAAGAGATAGGTTAAAATGAGTTAAGGGTTCCCGAGTTTATTTTTCATTCCTTAAGAACCCTTGAAAAAGCTCATCAGGGCCTGGCATTTATTTTTCTTCAAACGGTCATCTGTTTGATAACCTTTTTTTAGTGATGTGATATACATAATTTATTTTTTCAGGCCCACTAAAATATACCCCGGGGTATTATTAATGTCTTCCTGAGTAAACCAAAAAAAAATTTTAAAAATAAAATTTTTTCCTTTGTCAGTGATACCCATAATTATTTTTAAGGGACCTATCTTATTCTAACTTTGCCCATACATGAAAAACTTTGGGTTAGTTTTCAACCCTAGCAACTTTAATTTCGTAGTCCCGTTTTGCTTTTCTATCCCTTTAACGCCCCCAAAGTCAAATACTGACCTAAAATGACCCTCACCCCTTTGATACGCCTATAAACTCCTTTTTTCTGCCCAAAAAATATTTGAGCCTATTATTCATCCATTTTGGGGCATTTTTATTCGATCTAATTTTTTTTATATGGGTTGTTATTTGGGCAGATGTATAGTGTTTAGAAAACTGTCATATTGATAGCATCTTTATTACCCCAGTCCACAGATGATAAGTTTCTCAACCATTTTAATTCGGAAAATCTGGGACCGTTTCTGGTTATTGTACTATGAAAATACAATGCCAAAGGTAATTTATTTGTGGGCGCTTGGGGAGTTTCCCCGTAATTTTTAAATTATTAACAAGGGGTTTTTTTTTCCCCGAACTAAGTCAACAGGTTATTTCCCGAGGTTCTTTAAAAAATGTTTTAAAAAAAAATCTTTAACACATCAAAAATCGTTAGATTCTAAATTCCCAGTCAAAATTCCAACAATTTGATAAAGTTGAAGTCACCCAGAATAACCATTTTCGATTTGGGCCCCAAAACCCCCCCAAATAGTCCCCTTTGGGCCCCCGTTTTTGGGGGCGGATTCACACCTAAAAACAATTTTTTTGCCCCCCTGAAAATTTATCCGACAGACTCTGTATGTGTTATTTCAGACTTTTTCCCTTTTGCAAAGTTGCATCTGGGCATACAGTGCCACCCACCCCCTTCCCCCAAAACCCGTCTACTTGGGGAAAATTTAAAAACCCCGTATATGACATTCAAGGATGTCCCTATTTTTTGTATTGAACCACGCCTGTTAGGCAAATACATCAATGTTACCGCATTTGCAAAAAATCCAAACGTCCATCTTATTCCAGCACAGACTATTTTTTTAAACACTTTAAAAACCCTCCTTTCACCCTTTCCCGCTCCATTCGTTTTACCACCATACCCCTTTTTGTCCTTGTTTTTTTAAGATTTTTTTTTAAAAAAGCCCAAATTTTGCAAACCTTTCCAAACCCCCCTTGCTTAAATCCAACAACACCCCCAACTGAGCTGAAGAAAACCACACCCGCCCGGGAAAAAGAACCCCATCCTGGATAAAGCCCTTCGGGCCCTGAAGTGGTCCCGTTGCAAAGAATTTCTGCATTATCCTTACAGGTTTGTCCAGCCAGCAATTAACCCAAGATATGAAGCCAAGGATTTGTTCATTGCAACACTTGGTTTTAGAATGCAACCAGAACCCCAAATCCTTTTTTTGCAATCAGTAGTTTAAGATCCCAAACATTTAGTTTATATGTGGTTTTTTATTGTCCTGTCCAAATTTAGAACTTTTTCATTTATCATATTAAACTGCATCTGCCACTTAAACCACTGCATCAGTCATTAAATCTTCCTTGCTCAATGTCCTATTTGAATGAATTGACGGCATTTTTGGTTCATCGGGAAACTTGCTTATGTCGCTATTTATTCCCTCCCCCCATGTCGTTTTTAGATTTGAACAAAAAGGGGGCCCCCAAATGACCCCCGTGGGAAAACCACTTTTGAAGCCCCACCTGGGGTTTCTCCCCATTTTGATGCTCCTCCCATTACTGGGGACCACTGCCACCGCTAACCACTGTAACTGTCCTGGGGAACAGAGAACGATTTCCTACCTTCACATCTTCCTGAACCTTCATCTTCCCTTCCTGAATTGGGAAACCCCTTGCCATTAAAGCGGCTGCCACCCCACTGTGGTAACCATTTCCTCCCACCAGCACCAACCATCTCACACTCACCCCACACCCATCTAGGCGAAGCTTCAGCCTCCTATTTTCCCCCACTTAAAAACAATGAGTTTATTGGGTCGCCCGCAATTTAAACTATCTGGGGGTTATCGATTTTTTTCACAAACGCGACCTTTTATCACAGTATATTGAGAAGCATTCCGAGCGTGGCCTAACACCCATCCACACCAAATGGGAAAAGCTTTTAAAATACGATGGGAAACCAAGTTTTTTAAAGAAATATTTCAACGAAAAACCAACTCCACTCCTGATGAAAGTTGACTTTTACAGGTTTGGCCCTCACTAATCCGGAACGTTATCAGGTTCCATAGAACAGCACTAATTTTTTGCAGCATAATTTCAAATTTCCAAAAAATAATCAAACTTATACTGACTCAAATTTAAATTATAATGACTCAGAAATTGTGGGTGGTTGAAATCTACAGCAGCAAGACAATGGAGGAGAAAGCAGGGGGAAAAAGAGGGAAAATGTAGCAGAAATAGTTTCTATTAATAGGTTAATTAAGTGTATTTAATTAACCATTGTAAACCGCAAAATCACTAATCCGCACACTACAGGTCCCAGGTGCTGTATTAGTGATTGCCGACTTGTAGCATTATAGAGAATAATGAGCCTGTTTAAAGATTTGTTTTGTTATGCTGGGCAAGGACATGTTGATGCCATGATGCAGTTCCTCCAGTTGATGAGTTTTTTTCCCCGATTTTACCACATCGGGCCAAAAAATTTAACAGATGTTTGGGGAAAATGCATATAGTTCCTTTACTCTGTAACGGGGTTCAAAATGGGTTTTCGAGGGCCAGGGCAAAACCCCAGATTTGGTAACTATGAAATTAGAAATGCATGGAAAATATCAAAAATGACATTGATAAAAGGGGCCCTGTGTATGCTAACACAGGGATTGTCAGCAAAGATCTGTCTTTGAAACAGGAATTTATACTGCTTTCTAATGACATTCTTCAAAGAGTGAATGAAAAAAAATCAAGGCTGCAAAGAAAAAACTATATCTTAATATTGCAGTTCCCTTTTTCTAGTCGAAAGACTTTGTGCCTCTAAACAGAAAGTTCAGTTTAGGGACCACAGGAAACCCACTAGGGGGGGGGGAAAGGGGGACAGACAAGAATAGCCAGTGAGAGGAAGAGTGAGTTGAAAAAAAAGGGGTCGGGACTAAACCCAAACCCTTTGGGGAAACCCCCCTGTATACGTTTTAAACGTGAATGGATTTTTTATTCCCCGGGGAATTCTCCGGCCCGGTTTTACCAGATGGCCCCCGTTCTGGCCCCCTGTGGGGAGCAGAGACCTGGGCCCCCTGGGAGGGGGTACCTCAGCAGCGGGACCAACGGGCCCCAGGTCTACCCAAATTCCCCCCACCAGCACGAGGCAGGTAGGTAGATAAATTAGGGCCCCTCTGGTCTGCCACCTTCCCCCCCCCAAGGGGGGCTGACGGGAAGGGGAGGTTAAACCGCAGATGGGCAAGCCCCGCCTTGGGACCACCCGCCCTAGAAGGGCTGGGGATGGTGATCGACCAAAAATGAATGTTTTGACAGTTATGAGAGGAAAGGGGAGCTGTTGGGGTCTTCAGACTACACTTAATTGTGTAAAACCCCCCCCAAAATTGTTTTAAATCCATTGGGCATGGTGACTAGGGGTTTTAATTTTTTTTTTCCCAAAAAAAACATATTCTGTCATAAATCGATGAACTTTCGTTTAAATACAATGAAAAAATCCCTAATTCCTCCAGTTCTCAAAAAAGGTCACCCTAAATAAAAATATCACAAGTAGCAACTCAAGAAAGTACTAATTGGGAACTCAAAAAAAAATATTAATCACCATATATTTATTACAAATCATAAGTAGCAATGAAAATTACTGATTGGCAACTTTATACTGGCGTCTACATTGTTGTTATTATCTCATTGTATTTCAAGGGGAGAGTATCGGAGCACTGCTTGTCTGAAAAATTTACAGGTGTAGCTTAAAGTGTGGGTGAGGGCGGGGAGTGAGGTCCTAGGGCCCTTGTATCCCAGGACGCTTTTTTACTGACTGACAACTCATCATGCAACTCATATCGTTGGATCGCATGCATTGTTGCTGGAATTTTTGGTGAGCTGTGACTAGTGATCTACCTAGTTAAACGAAAGTGTTGGTTTGAAGTGGAAAAGAAGGCCATCTACACACCCCTCGCCTGCCTCCTTCCTCCTTCCCAAGAACTCAGCCATTCCCCCTATTTACCCATGGCTGGGAGGGGATTTTCCCTGCCCACATACGTGCCAGACCCCGTCAGTCCTGCTGCCACATAGATTTCTCACCCACCATTCTTAAGAATGTGTCTCCTGTGTATACGTGCCTGCACAAGTGTGCTAGAAGTTCTGAAGTTTAGAGGAGTAACTATTTTACAAGTATTGCAGTGGGGTAACCTTGAGAAGTCTGGCTCAGTCAGTGACCTTGAGAGGCACTGCATCACCTGCTTGAGACTTTCACCCATATTGACTATGGAAAGAGGTGAATTTTGTGCTCTGTTACCCCCGCTATTCTCCTGTATCTTCTACCCACCGCCTTTAAAAAAGCATCCAGTAAAGGGGATTTCGTGAACCAGGGGGTGTGACCAAACCCAAAGTGCCCAATGTGGCTGGCTGAGGGAGATGGGTAGCCAGAAGGCGCCAGGGCGGTAGTGGTTTTTATTACGATGGAATGAGTGTTTCTGCCTTCACAGCTAGCTAAACCCCCTTTTTACTCTTTTGAACCGTTGAGGTGGAGTAAAGGTGAAAAGCCCAAGCCAATTCACATCCAACACCTTGCAAAAACCCACCCCCCGCGCCCGCCCCCCCCGTGCCACACACTGACAACCCCCCCGCCCTTTCCTCAGCAAATCAATTGCAGTGTTCTGCTTTTTCACCGCCTCCCTGCTACAAATTTTACATCTATAAATTTGTGTAAACCGGGGGATTCCTGGGGAAACTACAGAAGAAAGCTTAACACCCCCGCCGCCCAACTTTAAAAACCAGTTTTAGTGGCGGCAAGATGGCGCTGCCATGGGGCCCCCGGCTGGTGTAAACAACATCAGCGACCCCTACTCAAAAACATCATGGACAAGAATGCTACCATCTCGTCGGTGTTTCTCAGATATAGAAGATATAAGGGTGCTATTTGTGGTACCGGTTCATCTAAGTACACCGAAAAACACCACACTTACATTCATGTATGCATACATAGTAACGGAGTTACCTAGGATGGGCCCCGAGAAGTCGGACAGTGATTTATCTCATTGTCATTAAAAAAGTTTAGTTTTTTGGGATGTATATTTTTTGTTGTGTATGTTATGTTTTGTATGTATGTATATGTCCGTGTATGTGTATATGATATATAATTTTTTTTTGGGAGGTTGTCTTCCCATCATTGTGCAAATTGTCATTTCAGTGAGGTATCACATTAGGTGGCATAGTCTTTTTGGACTAAGAGGAAGATCATTGAATTAAAATTTTGAGATCAATATTACCCACTGTTCTACCTCTTTATTCTCATCTTTGTAATTTGTGATTAGGTGACCTGTCTAGAATCCATTATTGTACCAATCGCGGGGAAAGGAACTTTTTTTTTCCAAATTTATAAATGCATATAAATGACAGAAAAAAATTTTACACTAACTTGGTTGTAAATAGAACTGGGCAAAAACACAATAAAAGAAAATACATACGCAGAACATTCATTACTAATTTTAAAATATTTCTTTTTAATGTAGGGTGAGAGGTGGTAGTACTTTTTTTGGAGTGGTGTAGGTAGCATTCCCCCGTCCCAAACTTAATATACGATATTTAAAAAAAATGATGCACCGAAAAAATGCTAGACCGTTTTACACAGCACGGGAAAAAAAGGAATATCCATTTAGTTTTTTATTGACCTAAGGAAAGCGACACAGTAGATCACGGCATCCTACCCCAAAAATTTTGACCATTACGGTTAAGGGGCCCACACACTTATATTTTTTAAATCCTACCACAAAGGTACATAGTCACCATTAAAAAACCCTCACCTACACGACCACTTGATACTGGAGTCCCAAAAGGAAGTGCCCTTTGGTCCTCTGCCTTCCTCTTATACATCAATGATTTTCCCAACATTCACACCGAAATAAATTTTGCTGAACACACTTATGTCATCTCCCAAACAAATTTTTGCCTCACTCAACACCATTGTTAATGAAGACCCATAAAAATATCAACCTGGGAAGGTATTTTTTAACCCCGAAATTTACAAAAACCATTTAATCAACTACAGAAACGCAAGACTCATCGCCCGAGAAGACAACACTAAACCCCAAAAATCCTGGAATCACTTTTTTGTATATCCAACAACTTCAACCAGAACAACGGCTTCTACAACATAGCTGAACCTATTGCCAAGAAACTTTTTCAACGCTATCCCACCAGAACTCAAGAATGGAACACTGCAGGTCCTTTTTGTCACACATGTTTTTAACTATCACACTACTTTTTAAAACTCATGCAGCTTTTTCCACCTGACCCAGCATTTCCACCTGACTGTACCCTATATATCTCCATGTTGCTCATTTTCCAAAATCTGTTGACTGATAAAGCTAGGGGGGGAAACGTTGTCAATAAAGGATCACATTATACTGTTATGTGTTTATTTTTCCATTGTGTCGGTATTTTATACCATTTATTTCCATCCCATCACCTATGACATATGTGCTTGTGGATCAACAGTGACAACTCACCTAAAAACCCAAAATTAACTCAACAAAAAACCTAAGAATTACCCAATCCAATCCCAGGCAACCCCCCACTCTTCAAAGACCTAAACTTACTCACGTTCAAAACATCCACACTTTCACTGTGCAACCTACATGTTCAAAAAATCCCCACTTACACAGACAACCCACATGTTCAAAAAAATCCACACTTTCTACAGTACAACCTACATGTTCAAAAAATCCACACTTACAAGTAAAACCACACAAAAAATCCACACTTTCTACAGACAACCACATGTCAAAAATCCACACTTACACAGTACAACCTACATGTTAAAAAATCCACACATACAGTACAACCACATGTTCAAAACATCCACACTTACACAGTACAACCCATGTTCAAAACACCACCTTTCTACAGACAAAATCATGTTCAAAACATCCACACTTACTACAGTACAACCTACATGTTCAAAACATCCCACTTTCACAGTAAACCACATGTTCAAAACATCCACACTTACTACAGTACAACCACATTTCAAACATCCCACTTACACAGACAACCTACATGTTCAAAAAATCCACACTTACTACAGTACAACCACATTTCAAAAAATCCACACTTACCACATAAACCTACATGTTCAAACATCCACACTTACTACAGACAACCTACATGTTCAAAACATCCACACTTACTACAGTACAACCTCAGTTCAAAACATCCACCTTTCACAGTACAACCACATGTTCAAAACATCCACACTTACTACAGTACAACCACATGTTCAAAAAATCCACACTTACTACAGTACAACCCCACATGCAGAACCATAAATTCCAATATTAACCCTGAACTCAAACGCTTTCTTGTAAGGGACAGGACCGATAAACCAGACAAAAAATCTCAAGATATTCCCCCTGTCCGGTAAATCTATACAAACGTTCAATGTACAAAAAGGGGGAAAAAGGAACCCCCACCTGAAAACCAGAACGCAGACCAGCCACCATTTTCAAAACTACCGTCAAAAAAAAATCTTATCTTCCTGAAAACCCCACCATCAACAACTACATGAAAACCACCTATTCATGCCCCACACACACATTCCCCCCATTGACACCTACATCCCCCAAAAGACTGAGAAAAATAATAAGCTTTTGAGATACTCCAATATAGGAGCTTTAATAGAAACTGTGTATCATGACAAGACAAAACCATTCGAAAATTTTACAAATTGTTATATTTTAAATGTTCTTAACTACCTCACTATTGTAAATCATTTAATCATTTGTAATTTGTAATATAATAAGAATTATTATTAGTCAGCTCGAAATGACTAGGCATGCTAGTGGGCCCTCTTTGTAATTGTTATTTTATAATATGTAAACCCCCCATTGTAATCTTTACAGAGAAATAAAATCTGAATTTGAAGAAAGACAGAGAGATGAAGTACATATAC
>WNWK01045857.1:0-14552 GCA_009830355.1 Cherax destructor | reverse complement strand
ATGGTGCTAAGGGAAACCCGGGGAAATGTTTGCTAATTGATTATGCTGCTCCCATTTATATTAGCTCGAAAGCTCTCCGCCCGGATTAAAATGAAGCTCTCAAATTATTTTGGCTTCCCAAATCTATAAAGGTTTTAAATTTTGGGGAAGGGAGTTTGGGTTTTTCTAGTATCGGGGGTGGATTTTGAATTCCTGTACGGTATTGAATTTAAGAAATGAACCAGACCCTGTCACAATAAATCTTACTAAATGTCAAAGTAAATACCCCAAATCTAAATGGATTGTGAAAACTAATTACATTAATTTTTACAACCTGCATAATTTATCCTGTGGAAAAAGGCATTTCCCCCCTCCATGGAAGATGTGTTCAAAAAATTTCACATCCGGGAAAAAAGCTTTGGTCTAGCAACTGGTTTCTCGAATTCAACCCCCAAATAAAAAGTCTGAAGATCGGAGAAGGGCAAAAAAGACCCTGACGGAGTACAGGCAAAGGCGGAAAAAGGCTACAAACCTCGGCAAGACCTTGGGGTGAGTATAACGCCAACCGTCTCCGGGGGCACACATAACCAGATAACTCGGCAGCATAGGGGACGGAAAACCCAAAAGTTGGCTTCCGTTACCTAAACAAGTCGTTCAAGACCTGTACACCGTGTACTCGGGCCCCTACTAGAATATGCAGCACCAGTCTGGAACCCACACCTGGTCAAGCCGTAAAGTAAGGAAAGTGAAGGTTTTGGGAAAAGGTTAGTTCCACAACTCAGGGGTCTGTCCTATGAAAAAAGGGAAATAGGACAAACAACACTGGGGGAAAAGAAGGGTCAGAGGAACATTTTAACGACAAAAAAAAATACTGGGGGAATCGACAAGGTGACAGTGCAGGATGTTCCAGAGGGGCACAAAAAAAAGGGACACAACTGGAAGCTAAAACTCAGATGGGTAAGGGATTTTAAAGCTTTCTTCAGCCACAAGTGCGGAAGTGAAATAGTCTGAAAAGTATAGTGGAGGCAGGAACCATACATTTTTTTAAGGCGAGAATGAAAAGCTCGTGGGCAGGGGAGCAGAAAAACCCCGTAGCGGACGGGGAAGGGGGGCCGGGCGAGTCTCGACCCCCCCAACCACAATTAGGTGATAAAACACACGAGGGCACACCCCCAAAAAACAAACGACAGCTCTACCCTGCAACCCAAAAGGTGAGTAAAAAAACACCCCCCATGGCATGGTGGCTAAAACCTCCTTCACCCCGGAGGGGCCCGGGGTTTGATTCCCGGGGGGCCCGCATTTCAAAATGTTTCCTTAAAACACACACATACAAAGGCCGTGTCTTCGACATGTGCCTAGGACAAAATAAAACCCCAAAAACACACACACACACGTGGCAATGCTTTTTTTACAGGAACAAAGACACGAATTCCCCATCCCGCCCTCACTACGCTCTAACATGTCTTAACGAAAGGGTAATCATCTTTCCCTTCGGGGTTAAAAGCCCCTCAAAAAAGAAATCATTGTAACAATAACATTAAATATTCTTTGATCATTTAACAAAACATTAAATATTCTTTTATCATTGTAACAATAAATCAAGTATTCTTTGATCATTGTAACAATAACAGTCAAGTATTCTTTGATCATTCCCCAAAAATAACAGTAATATTCTTTGGTGAAATTCTCAATTTATTATTAAAAAATGAGCAATTCGGGGTCCTCTGTAGGAAATATATAAAAAATTTCGCCCGTTTGTGGTTTTTTAAACATAATTAATAATACTGAATATAATATTTTTAATACTATATATGATAATACTATATAATAAAGGGAAATTTTTTGGCCCCCGGGTGAAAAAGGACGTAATCCACCAAAGGAAGTGAATAAGATAAATTGTTGGAGTTTTTTTAACCCCCGGGGTTGGTTTTTTTTTTTTTGGGGTTTATATCTTTATTATGCCCCCCCCCATCCTGTGGGCGGTGTCCCCCTCCCATCCTGTGGGCGGTAGTCAAAAAATTTCAGGGGGGACATAATGGGTCCAGGGACTGGACCTCAAAGTTTTGCTGGTAAGTTACAAAGGGAAGAACTCAGATGGTCACAATCATGACAAGTTACGGTATTTGCAGATTCAGAGGTATATATAGGGTCCAGGCTGGGGCCCCCAAAATTTGATAATGAAAAGGTACAATGGTAATTAATTCATAGTTACAAGGTAATGAATCATGTAAGTAAATTTCTTAAGTCTGTACATGGTTACTCATGAACAAATTATAAAAATGGCAATTTTTAGTCTCCCCCCCCACAACTTTGAGTTATTGGTGCAAATTTTAATTGTTGGGTCCCCACACACACATATACATATACAAACACACCATACATGTATATACATAACATACACATACACACATGTACATACACACACACACACACACGTGTCAATGCTTTATTTACAGGGAGCAAAGTCAGGGTATTTTTCCAGAATGGTCTGTAATATACCACTGTGGATAAAATACTTTGACATATCTTGAACATTTCTGAATGAGTAGTCTCTGAATTCATTAATTTTATCGCACTCCAGTACATAATGACGCAGGGTGTGACAATAATCCAACTGGCAAAGTTTACATCTTGTTTGGTCTACATCTGGTGGTGGTGATTTAACCTGCCAAAGATACTTGTAACCCAGCCGGAGGCGGGCGGTAGTGACATCCAAGAGTCTGCTTATTTTGTTGGATGCACCATAAACATGTGGCTCCTCCTGCATGATAGAATGATGATAGATGGACTGACTGGTATCAAACTCCCTGAGTCTTAAGTCAATAAAATTCAGTTGAAGTTCTTTTCGTATTATTGTTCTCAAACTGCTAACTGACAAGCCAAGATTGTAATCTATCCCCTCTTTGAAAGCATAAAACTTAGCCAATTTATCAGTTGTGTATGTATATACATGTATGCGTGTGTATGTGTATATGTATATGTGTGTGTGTGTGACCCAACAATTAAAATTTGCACCAATAACTCATTACAGTTGTGGCTGGGTGTAGACTAATAGATTGCTCATTGCTTTATAATTTGTTCATGAGTGCAACCATGTACAGACGTAAGTAAATTTACTTACATGATTCATTACCTTGTAACTAGTGAATTAATTACCATTGTACCTTGTTCAGCTATCAAAACTTTGGGGCCCAGTCTCTGGACCCTATATATACCTCTGTAATCTGCAAATACCTTTGTAACTTGTCATGATTGTGACCATCTGAGTTCATTACCTTTGTAACTTGCTCAGCTATCAAACTTTGAGGTCCAGTCCCTGGACCCATTATGTACCTCTGTAATCTTTTGACTACCGCCCACAGGATGGGTATGGGGTGCATAATAAAGATATCAAACTAAAACTCATGCATCTGAAGACCAATGTGAGATGGAATCCACAGCATGTGCACTCTGACTCTACTATCCAGAATCCTACCATACCTGTGCCTGGCTTCTGACACGAGCATGCTACAAGTTATACTTGATGAGTTGAGAGCATTTATGGATGACAGAGAATCAGTTACAATTAGAGAGTTAACCTTAGATACATGGACGCATTTGAGTGCAAGGAGTATGGCAAACAGTTCTGTCTGAAGGGTAGAGGCCCAGTTATTGATGCGTATGGAAGAAGGCCAACGTAGTCCCCATTTTTAAAAAAGGAGACAGAAAAGAGGCACTAAACTATAGACCGGTGTCACTTACGTGTATAGTGTGCAAAGTCCTGGAGAAAATCATCAGGAAAAGAATGGTGGAACACCTTGAGCTGAACAGGATAATAAACACCAGACAGCACGGATTCCGGGAAGGCAAATCCTGTGTAACAAACCTCCTGGAGTTCTATGATAAAGTAACAGAGGTAAGGCAGGAGAGAGAAGGGTGGGTTGATTGCATTTTCCTGGACTGCAGGAAGGCCTTCGACACAGTTCCTCACATGAGATTAGTAAAGAAGTTGGAAGAACAAGCAGGTATAACAGGAAGGACACTGGAATGGATCAGGGAATACCTCAAAGGGAGACAACAACGGGTCATGGTGCGTGGTGAGGTATCACAGTGGGCGTCTGTGACGAGCGGTGTACCGCAGGGGTCAGTCCTAGGACCAGTGTTATTCCTGGTATATGTAAATGACATGACGGACGGGATAGACTCAGAAGTGTATCTATTCGCGGATGATGTGAAAATAATGAGGAGAATCACATCGGAAGAGGACCAGGCAGGGCTGCAAACAGACCTGGACAAGCTCGACATCTGGTCTAGCAATTGGCTTCTCGAATTCAATCCCTCCAAATGCAAAGTCATGAGGATCGGAGAAGGGCAAAGAAGACCGCTGACAGAGTACAAGCTAGGCGGACAAAGGCTACAAACCTCGACAAAGGAGAAAGACCTTGGAGTGAGTATAACGCCTAGCACGTCTCCGGAGGCACACATCAACCAGATAACTGCGGCAGCATATGGGCGACTGGCAAACCTAAGATTAGCGTTCCGTTACCTTAACAAGGAATCGTTCAAGACACTGTATACCGTGTACGTCAGGCCCATACTAGAATATGCAGCACCAGTCTGGAACCCACACCTGGTCAAGCACATAAAGAAACTAGAGAAAGTGCAAAGGTTTGCGACAAGGTTAGTTCCACAACTCAGGGGTCTGTCTTATGAAGAAAGGTTGAGGGAAATAGGACTAACAACACTGGAGGAAAGAAGGGTCAGAGGAGACATGATAACGACATACAAAATACTGCGTGGAATTGACAAGGTAGACAGTGACAGGATGTTCCAGAGAGGGAACACAGAAACAAGGGGACACAACTGGAAGCTGAAGACTCAGATGAGTCAAAGGGATGTTAGGAAGCATTTCTTCAGCCACAGAGTAGTCAGGAAGTGGAATAGTCTAGAGAAAGATATAGTGGAGGCAGGAACCATACATAGTTTTAAGACAAGGTATGATAAAGCTCATGGAGCAGGGAGAGCAGAGACCCAGTAGCAGACAGCGAAGAGGCGGGGCCAGGAGCTGAGTCTCGACCCCTGCAACCACAATTAGGTGAGTACAATTAGGTGAGTACACACACATACACGCCCTGATGGCATGGTGGCTAGCGCTCTTGCTTCACGCACGGAGGGCCCAGGTTCAATTCCTGGCGGGGCCGAAACATTTCGAAGTGTTTCGTTACATACACACACACACACACATACATACAACAGGCCTAGTGTCTAATCGACATGTCCCTAGGACAAAATGGTAACTAACTAACTAACACATACAACAGGCCCAGTTTTCAATGGACATCAGGAGAAAGCATGACTGAGGGACAAACTGGAGTACCGGAGAGTGTACCTCGATCGAGACAGAACACAAGAAGAAAGGACGATACTGAGAGGGTACAAAGACGAAAGGAGGAACGAGAGGCAATGATGAAGATGAGCAGAATAACCCAGACCCAGGTGGAAGAGCAAACACACCCGCCAGAAACACCTGCAGAAGGACTCCAACTACGACAACCCCCATGCAACTGAACACTCCAAACCAAAACCCACATACTGTTCCCTCTGTCCCCACCCCCACATCACAAACCCCACCCCTACAGCAACCCCCTATGGGCACTCTGTCCCAACCCCCCATCACAAACCCCACCCCCACTGCAACCTCCCCATATGCCCCCATCAGGGCTCCTGCTCCCCCAACCCCAATATTCTTCCAGGACCACTGTTTTAGAAAAGAAATTAAAGGTTAGGTACACGAACATGGATGGAATAATGAATAAACATGAGGAGTGGCATGAAAGAATCAATGAGATGTCCCCAGACATCATAGCAGTCACAGAAACGAAACTCACTGAGACAATAACAGACGCAATCTTCCCACCAGGATATCAGATCTTGAGGAAAGATAGAAGGACCAGAGGAGGAGGAGGGGTTGCACTGCTCATAAGAAACCGATGGAGATTTGAGGAAATGGAAGGCATGGACGAGATTAGTGAAAGGGAATACATAGTAGGTACATTTCTGTCTGGGGAACATAAGGTAGTCCTTGCAGTTATGTATAACCCACCGCAGAACTGCAGGCCAAGAGAGGAATATGAAGAAAGCAACAGAGCAATGGTGGACACACTGGCTGAGGTGGCAAGAAGAGCTCATTCGAGCAGTGCAAAGTTACTGGTTATGGGGGATTTCAACCACAGGGAGATCGATTGGGAAAACCTGGAGCCACATGGGGTCCCGAAACATGGAGAGCCAAGATGATGGATGTGGTACTGGAAAACCTCATGCATCAACATGTCAGGGACACTACCAGAGAGAGAGAGGAGGATGAACCAGCAAGACTGGACCTCGTGTTCACCCTCAGACATTGAAGACATCACATACAAGAGGCCTCTTGGAGCTAGTGATCACGTGGTTCTGAGCTTTGAATACATAGTAGAGTTACAAGTGGAGAGGGTAACAGGAGTTGAATGCGAAAAGCCAAACTATAAAAGGGGAGGACTACACAGTTATGAGGAACTTCCTGCAGGAGGGTCAGTGGGACAGAGAATTGGTAGGAAAGTCAGTAAACGAAATGATGGAATACGTAACAACAAAATGCAGGAAGGCAGAGGAAAGGTTTGTTCCCAAGGGCAACAGAAATAATGGGAAGACCAGAACGAGCCCATGGTTTACCCGAAGGTGTAGGGAGGCAAAAACTAAGTGCCTTAGAAAATGGAAAAAGTATAGAAGGCAAAGGACCCAGGAAAATAAGGAGATTAGTCGAAGAGCCAGAAACGAATATGCACAGATAAGGAGGGAGGCCCAGCGACAATATGAAAACAACATAGCATCGAAAGTCAAGTTTGACCCGAAACTGATGTATAGCCACATTAGGAGGAAGACAACAGTCAAAGACCAGGTAATCAGGCGGAGGAAAGAAGGTGGGGAACTCACAAGAAACGATCAAGAGGTATGTGAGGAGCTCAACACGAGATTTAAGGAAGTATTTACAGTGGAGACAGGGCAAGTTCCTGGGCCTTCACCTTGACAGCAGCCTGAAATTCAGCACCCATATCCAACACATAACAAAGAAAGTGTCCAAAACTGTGGGGATTCTCTCTAAGATACGGTATTATGTACCACAATCAGCCCTACTCACACTATACTACTCACTCATCTATCCCTACCTCACATTTCCTGCTGGGGTTCTTCAGTTGACGTGTGCCTCCGGCGATATTCTCGGCACAATTCTCATCTCTGGATATCTTTTCTTGAGCGAGGTTGCAGCCTCTGTCCTCTGTCCTCCCGAGTCTATACACAGTTTCCGATCTTCTTCTCACTCTCCAATTTAATAACCTTTCATGTGACGGGGTTGAATTTTAGTGGCAGTTTATCTGTCCAGTCTTGCAGTTTTTCCAAATCCATTTATCCTCGTGTGAGTGTGTTAGTTACCATTTTGTCCTAGGCACATGTCGATTAGACACTAGGCCTGTTGTATGTATGTGTGTGTGTGTAACGAAACACTTCGAAATGTTTCGGCCCCGCCGGGAATTGAACCCGGGCCCTCCGTGCGTGAAGCAAGAGCGCTAGCCACCATGCCATCGGGGCGTGTGTGTGTGTACTCACCTAATTGTACTCACCTAATTGTGGTTGCAGGGGTCGAGACTCAGCTCCTGGCCCCGCCTCTTCGCTGTCTGCTACTGGGTCTCTGCTCTCCCTGCTCCATGAGCTTTATCATACCTTGTCTTAAAACTATGTATGGTTCCTGCCTCCACTATATCTTTCTCTAGTCCATTCCACTTCCTGACTACTCTGTGGCTGAAGAAATTTTTCCTGACATCCCTTTGACTCATCTGAGTCTTCAGCTTCCAGTTGTGTCCCCTTGTTTCTGTGTTCCCTCTCTGAAACAACCTGTCACTATCTACCTTGTCAATTCCCCGCAGTATTTTGTATGTCGTTATCATTTTTCCTCTGACCCTTCTTTCCTCCAGTGTTGTTAGTCCTATTTCCCTCAACCTTTCTTCATAAGACAGACCCTGAGTTGTGGAACTAACCTTGTCGCAAACCTTGCACTTTCTAGTTTCCTACGTGCTTGACCAGGTGTGGGTTCCAGACTGGTGCTGCATATTCTAGTATGGGCCTGACGTACACGGTATACAGTGTCTTGAACGATTCCTTGTTAAGGTAACGGAACGCTAATCTAAGGTTTGCCAGACGCCCATATGCTGCCGCAGTTATCTGGTTGATGTGTGCCTCCGGAGACGTGCTAGGCGTTATACTCACTCCAAGGTCTTTCTCCTTGCCGAGGTTTGTAGCCTTTGTCCGCCTAGCTTGTACTCTGTCAGCGGTCTTCTTTGCCCTTCTCCGATCCTCATGACTTTGCATTTGGAGGATTGAATTCGAGAAGCCAACTGCTAGACCAGATGTCGAGCTTGTCCAGGTCTGTTTGCAGCCCTGCCTGGTCCTCTTCCGATGTGATTCTCCTCATTATTTTCACATCATCCGCGAATAGAGACACTTCTGAGTCTATCCCATCCGTCATGTCATTTACATATACCAGGAATAACACTGGTCCTAGGACTGACCCCTGCGGTACACCACTCGTCACAGGCGCCCACTGTGATACCTCACCACGCACCATGACCCGTTGTTGCCTCCCTTTGAGGTATTCTCTGATCCATTCCAGTGCCCTTCCTGTTATACCTGTGTGTGTGTGTGTGTGTGAAAGAGAGAGAGAGAGAGAGAGAGAGAGAGAGAGAGAGAGAGAGAGAGAGAGAGAGAGAGAGAGAGAGAGAGAGAGAGAGAGAGAGAGAGAGAGAGAGAGAGAGAGAGTTTCAGATCATAAGTATCTCACCTTCTTAAACACAAATTCACACGAATCATACAAATTAATTTCCAAAACACCACATCAACTTTAGAGGAAGGTAGGGCTTCCCACCAAAGACTGTTAAATAATTATCTGTAGAGCGGAAAAAATGGAGCTGGCTAAAAGTAAGCCGGTGAACAGGTGCCCCTCCTATAGAGTACCCGGTGGGTAAAATAGATGAGGCGAAGCGTCCCAGAGAGAACGGGGAAAATTTGTCACTGATACTCAGGCGAGAGAGAGACGTCCTCTGAGGAGGAGGTGAAGAAGCTGCTAAGTGACCTCGATACCTCAAAGGCGATGGGACCAGACAACGTCTCCCCATGGGTCCTTAGAGAGGGAGCAGAGATTGTGTGTGCCACTAACCACAATCTTCAACACATCCCTTGAAACTGGGCAACTACTTGAGGTATGGAAGACGGTAAATGTAGTTCCCATTTTTAAGAAAGGAGACAGAAACGAGGCCCTAAACTATAGACCAGTGTCACTGACGTGTATAGTATGCAAGTCATTGAGAAGATTATCAGGAGAGTGGAAGAGCTCCTGGAACGGAACAAGATTATAAATGACAACCAGCACGGATTCATGGAAGGCAAATCCTGTGTCACAAACCTTCTGGAGTTTTATGACAAGGTAACAGAATTAAGACACGAGAGAGAGAGGGGTGGGTTGACTGCATTTTCTTGGACTGCAAGAAGGCCTTCGACACAGTTCCTCACAAGAGATTAGTGCAGAAGCTAGAGGATCAGGCACGTATAAAAGGAAAGGCACTGAAGTGGATCAGAGAATACCTGACATGGAGGCAACAACGAGTCATGGTACGAGATGAGGTATCACAATGGGCGCCTGTGACGAGCGGGGTCCCACAGGGGACCAGTGGTGTTTTTGGTATATGTGAATGACAAGATGGTAGGGATAGACTCAGAAGTGACCCTGTTTGCAGATGATGTGAAGTTAATGAGAAAAATTCAATCAGATGAGGACCAGGCAGGACTACAAAGAGACCTGGACAGGCTGGACACCTGGTCCAGCAACTGGCTACTCAAATTTAACCCCGCCAAATGCAAAGTCATGAAGATAAGAGAAGGGCAAAGAAGACTGCAGACAGAGTATAGGCTAGGTGGCCAAAGACTGCAAACCTCACTCAAAGAGAAAGAGTATAATACCGAGCGCGTCTCCGGAAGCACACATCAACCAGATAACTGCTGCAGCATATGGGCGCCTGGCAAACCTGAGAATAGCGTTCCCATACCTCAGTAAAGAATCGTTCAAGACACTGTACACCATGTACGTCAGGCCCATACTGGAGTATGCAGCAACAGCTTGGAACCCACACGTGGTCAAGCACGTCAAGAAATTAGAGAAAGTGCAAAGGTTTACAACAAGGCTAGTTCCAGAGCTAAGGGAACGCCCTACGAAGAAATGTTAAGGAAAATAGGCCTGACGACACTGGAGGACAGGAGGGTTAGGCGAGACATGATAACGACATACAAAATATTGCGATGAATAGATAAAGTGGACAGACAGGATGTTCCAGAGATGGGACATAGAAACAAAGGGTCAAAATTGGAAGATGAAGACTCAGATGAGTCAAAGGGATGTTAGGAAGTATTTCTTCAGTCACAGAGTTGTCAGGAAGTGGAATAGTCTGAAAAGTGAGGTAGTGGAGGCAGGAACCATACATTGCTTTAATACGAGGTATGATAAAGCTCATGGAGCAGGGAGAGAGAGGACCTTGTAGCGATCAGTGAAGAGGCGGGGCCAGGAGCTGAGTCTCGACCCCTGCGACCACAAATAGGTGAGTACACACACACACACATCGAAAGTCAAGTCTGACCCGAAACTTCTGTATAGCCACATTAGGAAGGAGACAATAGTCAAAGACCAGGTGATCAGGCTGAGGAAAGAAGGTGGAGAACTCACAAAAAACGATCAAGAGGTATGTGAGGAGCTCAATTCGAGATTTAAGGAAGTATTTACAGTGGAGTCAGGAAGGACTCTGGGAAGACAGAACAGAGGGAGACACCAATAAGATTTAGATTTTTTAGATTTTGCCACCGAAGTGGCTAGTTTATTGTGCACCCCATATCCATCCTGTGGACGGTAGCGCAAGAGCATATGGATACACAAAAGGCCTAGGCACTAGGCCCCAAAGGGGTTAACAATTGTACATTTGGGTTTATATCTACATTTCAGTTTTCTGTTACAAGCAAATTTAGGAAATTTGCTTATTACAATTGGTATCTTATTTCATGAATAAGATATCTTGACATGTCACATAGGTTATTATATATACCAACAAGTGTTGGATGAAATACACACAACTGAGGAGGTGAAGAAGCTGCTAAGCGACCTTGATACCTCAAAGGCGATAGGGCCGGATAACATCTCTCCATGGGTCCTGAGAGAGGAAGAAGAGGTGCTATGTGTACCACTAACACCAATCTTCAACACATCTATTGAAACTGGGCGACTACCTGAGGTATGGAAGACAGCAAATGTAGTCCCAGTTTTTAAAAAACGAGACAGACACGAAACATTAAACTACAGACCAGTGTCACTGACATGTATAATATGCAAAGTCATGGAGAACATTATCAGAAGAGTGGTGGAGCGGAGCACGTAGAAAGGCATAAGCTTATCAACGACAGCCAGCATGGTTTCAGGGAGGGAAAATCACGTGTCACAAACCTACTGGAGTTCTATGACAGGGTGACAGCAGTAAGACAAGAGAGAGAGGGGTGGGTAGATTGCATTTTCTTGGACTGTAAGAAGGCGTTTGACACAGTTCCACACAACAGATTAGTGCAAAAGCTGGAGGACCAGGCATTGATAACAGGGAAGGTACTCCAATGAATCAGGGAATACCTGTCAGGAAGACAACAGCAAGTCATGGTATGTGTCTAGGTGTCAGATTGGGCGCCAGTAACGAGCGGGGTGCCACAGGGGTCAGTTCTAGGACCAGTGCTGTTTCTGGTATTTGTGAACGACATGACTGAAGGAATAGACTCCGAAGTGTCGCTGTTTGCAGAGTTTGTATACTAGATTCTGCCGCTTTATTGTTAAACCTCCTTAATATGGTTAACTTTAATGTAAATCTTCAGCTCGTCTTTAAGATAAGATTTTCTTCGGATTTTTAACCCCGGAGGGTTAGCCACCCAGGATAACCCAAGAAAGTCAGTGCATCATGGAGGGACAGTCTGTCTTATTTCCATTGGGGTCTTGAATCTTGTCCCCTCAGGATGCGACCCACACCCAGGTACCTATTTACTTGCTAGGTGAACAGGACAAGTGTAAGGAAAAGCATCGAAATGTTTCCACCCCGCCGGGAATCGAACCTGGGCGCTCAGTGTATGAAGCGAGAGCTTTGCCACCCAGCCAGGCCACGGGGCCCCCATGATAAAGTGAAGTGCGTTGTGTGTGTAAGTGTGCTGGCTAGTGTCTGTTGGTAAATTAGGACTGTTTAAAATTACAGCATGTTGCAATTTATCTTGTTCAATTAGGTCCCTATGATACTGAAGACATGCCCCCATTGAGAGTCCATGTTTGGCCTGCACTCTTGTACACCTTCTGACAACTTGGTAGTTAGGGAAGCTATTTGCCAGTATGACTGACAACAGTTGTTTGCATGTTGCTTTAGCGTAATAATAATAACAATATAATAATATCTTTATTTACTACAAGTACATGTACAAGGCATACAGTCCTAGCTGACATCAATGACATACTACTATATAGAAAGCCACTTGTTATGCTGAGCATTTCCCGCAAATTAGGTCCTTGTCCCAGGATGCGACCCACACCAGTCGATTAACACCCAGGTACCCATTTTACTGATGGGTGAACATGGACAACCAGTGTAAGGAAACGAACAATATTTCTACCCTCGCTGGGAATCTTCGTTGTCAAGTTTTTCAGCTTTTGTCATGTATATCTCATTTATACCTATGTATCATGTCTACCTAACTATGTATCATTGTACCATGTCTAAATAAACTATTATTATTATTATTATTATTATTATTATTATTATTATTATTATTATTATTATTGAGTCACTTGACGGCGCTCTAGGTCAGCAATCAGTTTTTTATAGCCTTCATTTCGTATTCTCAGCATATTATTTTCCTGTAAGATATTCTGAATGGTGTCCAGTCGTTGAGGGGAAACTTTCCTTACATTTGTCTGACTTGTTTTGGGGGTGATTGTCCTAGGTAATTTACAGTGTATGATAATTGTATTTATGTGTACTTTTAAGTTTAATATCTATTATGCATCCCTACCCATCCTGTGGGCGGTAGTCAAAAGATTACAGAAGTACATAATAGTCAGTGGCGTGCAGAGGTCTGGTGATGCCCAGGGCCAACTCCTTGACTGCATGCCCCAAAAACTCAAGTATAAGGCCTAGTACTGAGAAATATTATGAGAAAGGGAGATATTTTTTAATATGTAAATACAGATGAAACATGAACTAAACACTTTATTTGATTTAAATATAAATCAACCAAATTTATTAAGTTCTTTTCCCCAAATGATTCCTGGTGTCAGAAAACACTTGAACAAATGATTCCTGGTGTCAGAAAACACTTGAACAAATGATTCCTGGTGTCAGAAAACACTTGAACAAATGATTCCTGGTGTCAGAAAACGAACAAATGATTCCTGGTGTCAGAAAACACTTGAACAAATGATTCCTGGTGTCACAAAACACTTGAACAAATGATTCCTGGTGTCACAAAACACTTGAACAAATGATTCCTGGTGTCAGAAAACACTTGAACAAATGATTCCTGGTGTCAGAAAACACTTGAACAAATGATTCCTGGTGTCAGAAAACACTTGAACAAATGATTCCTGGTGTCAGAAAACACTTGAACAAATGATTCCTGGTGTCACAAAACACTTGAACAAATGATTCCTGGTGTCACAAAACACTTGAACAAATGATTCCTGGTGTCACAAAACACTTGAACAAATGATTCCTGGTGTCACAAAACACTTGAACAAATGATTCCTGGTATCACAAAACACTTGAACTACTTCACTTTTTACATCAGCTGTGAGAAATTCTTTTGCATTGCTTATTAAAGCCAGGTTGGTCAGTCACTCCTGTGACATTGAAGACCTCAGATATGTTTTTATTAATTTCACTGCCATCCTTGATAATATTGCACCAGTTAAAGAGGTTAGGATTAAACGAAGAACTGAACCCTGGATGACTGCTGAAATATTAGATAATATGAAATGCAGAGACCTGTTGATAAAAAGATTTAAGGCAAACAGACAGGATATTGCAGCACTAAATGAATTACAAAGGCTGAGGAACAGAGTGTAGAGGCTTATAAAAGGCGCAAAGGCAAGACACTAGAAAGCTCTGGCAACAACTCAAAGATAGATTTTGCCACCGAAGTGGCTAGTTTATTGTGCACCATATCCATCCTGTGGACGGTAGCGCAAGAGCATATGGATACACAAAAGGCCTAGGCACTAGGCCCCAAAGGGGTTAACAATTGTACATTTGGGTTTATATCTACATTTCAATTATCTGTTACAAGCAGGTATCTTATTTCATGAATAAGATATCTTGACATGTCACATAGGTTATTATATTGTCTATCTCTATATTCCTCAATAAGTGCACAATTAAGCACATAGTGTTCACGACAGTGACCATATGCCTGATCACATAATTTGCATTTAGTTTGATCATCATCTG
>WNWK01045856.1:0-14552 GCA_009830355.1 Cherax destructor | reverse complement strand
CAGGTTGTAGCCAATCCTTCTTAGGAAAATTATAATAGAAAAAGACAATAATAACTATAAAAATAAACACTTTATTTTAATAGAAAGAAATGCAAATAATAAATACTTAAATATGAATATAACAATCCTATCTTAAAAAAAATGAAATAGAAAAATAAAAACTGGTCCAAAGCTTTTTATATACAGATGGACGTAGGTTAATGTACGTGTCGATCTTCTTGACACTGCAGCTATGAATAGTTTTCTCTACTCCGTGTTGTTGGTGAATCGATGATTGTCAACACCCACTCTGTTGACGGATATTTCCCAAATCAGTTTCCACATCCAAAAACTATGTAACCGAGGTATCAGGGACTCAGGTGAAGGTTGTCCACTGGTAAATCACAGTTGCCTGGGTTTTCCGATTGTAACTATAGGAACCTCAGTTGTAGGGAACAGTTGGAGGTTAAGTCTCTGCTTCTCACTTGAAGAGAATTCCAGCCATCCACTCAGCTTTGAGCCAGATGACCCGTGCTGATTCAGAAGGCTGGGCAAGAAATCAAAAGACAATTACTCACCACTCTAATATTCATTCACATAGTAGGCATAAGGCCTTTAAAAGAAATGGTGAGACTGAAACAATTTACTTTACCATAAGCCAAGGCAGGGCAGAGCAGAATGAAGTTCTCAAAATAATGAGTGAACCTCAAAACAAAACAAATAACGAGTGAAGCTCTAATCAAAATAACGAGTGAAGCTCTAAACATAAAATAAGATGGGAGTAGCTATGAATACTTACAGTGGAGTCGGGAGTGGTCAGTCAAGTGACAATTCTCCCGGCTGAAGCACAGAAGCCCTCCAAACTTTCCTCAGCACTGGTGAACATCCCTCCAGATGGATCGAAAAAACTGGAACCGACCTCCGCATGAATCAGATACATGATCTGTGGCAAGTAAGGCAACAGCGGCACTTCTCCGCTCCATGGAATATTACCCCATTCCAAACTACCATCCCTCCATTTCCCCCCAAACTACTTCTTAAATCACAACCAAAGCTTCGCCTTGAAGCCAAACATGATGCCTTAAGCTGTATTGATAATTTAGCCAAACAGCACACTCACTCACAAATTATTTACGTTGATGGTTCTGTTCACCAATCCACTGGTGCAGCTGGTAGTGCTGCTGTTGTCATACACTGGTGCAGCTGGTAGTGCTGCTGTTGTCATACACTGGTGCAGCTGGTAGTGCTGCTGTTGTCATGCAGAGTGATGGCTCTCTTAAAGAAATTGGAGCACGCATCAATAACTGGGCCTCTACCCTTCAGACAGAACTGTTTGCCATACTCCTTGCACTCAAATGCGTCCATGTATCTAAGGTTGACTCTCTAATTGTAACTGATTATCTGTCATCCATAAATGCTCTCAACTAATCAAGTATAACTTGTAGCATGCTTGTGTCAGAAGCCAGACACAGGTATGGTAGGATTGTGGACAGTGGAGTCAGAGTGCACATGCTGTGGATTCCATCTCACATTGGTCTTCAGATGCATGATAGAACTGATAAATTGGCTAAGTTTTATGCTTTCAAAGAGGGGGTCGATTACAATCTTGGCTTGTCAGTTAGCAGTTTGAGAACAATAATACGAAAAGAACTTCAACTGAATTTTGTTGACTTAAGACTCAGGGAGATTGACACCAGTCAGTCCATCTATCATCATTCTATCATGCAGGAGGAGCCACATGTCTATGGTGCATCCAACAAAATAAGCAGACTCTTGGATGTCACTACCGCCCGCCTCCGGCTGTGTTACAAATATCTTTGGCAGGTTAAATCACCACCACCAGATGTAGACCAAACAAAATGTAAACTTTGCCAGTTGGATTATTGTCACACCCTGCGTCATTATGTGCTGGAGTGCGATAAAATTAATGAATTCAGAGACAACTCACTCAGAAATATTCAAGATATGTCAAAGTATTTTATCCACAGTGGTATATTACAGACCATTCTGGAAAAATACCCTGACTTTGCTCCCTGTAAATAAAGCACTGACACGTGTGTGTATGTGTGTGTGTGTGTGTGTGTGTGTGTACTCACCTAATTGTACTCACCTAATTGTGGTTGCAGGGGTCAAGACTCAGCTCCTGGCCCCGCCTCTTCGCTGTCCGCTACTAGGTCTCTGCTCTCCCTTCTCCATGAGCTTTATCATACCTTGTCTTAAAACTATGTATGGTTCCTGCCTCCACTATATCTTTCTCTAGACTATTCCACTTCCTGACTACTCTGTGGCTGAAGAAATGCTTCCTAACATCCCTTTGATTCATCTGAGTCTTCAGCTTCCAGTTGTGTCCCCTTGTTTCTGTGTTCCCTCTCTGGAACATCCTGTCACTGTCTACCTTGTCGATTCCCCGCAGTATTTTGTATGTCGTTATCATGTCTCCTCTGACCCTTCTTTCCTCCAGTGTTGTTAGTCCTATTTCCCTCAACCTTTCTTCATAGGACAGACCCCTGAGTTGTGGAACTAACCTTGTCGCAAACCTTTGCACTTTCTCTAGTTTCTTTACGTGCTTGACCAGGTGTGGGTTCCAGACTGGTGCTGCATATTCTAGTATGGGCCTGACATACACGGTGTACAGTGTCTTGAACGATTCCTTGTTAAGGTAACGGAACGCTAATCTTAGGTTTGTGTGTGTGTGTATGCATGTGTATTGATTACCATTTTGTCCTATGCACATGTCGATTGAAAACTGGGCCTGTTGTATGTGCGTGTGTGTGTGTGTGTGTGTATGTATATATGTGTGTGTATGTGTAATTTGTTCATGATTGTAACTATATATGAAGTGATTATGATTCATTACCTTTGTAACATGTCATGATTGTAACCAGCTCTACCTGGAGCTCATTACCTTTGTAACTTGTCATGATTGTGACCAGCTCTAGTTCATTACCTTTGTAACTTGTCTTGAGTGTGACCAGCTCTAGTTCATTACCTTTGTAACTTGTCATGAGAGTGACCAGCTCTAGTTCATTACCTTTGTAACTTGTCATGAGAGTGACCAGCTCTAGTTCATTGCCTTTGTAACTTGTCATGAGAGTGACCAGCTCTAGTTCATTACCTTTGTAACTTGTCATGAGAGTGACCAGCTCTAGTTCATTACCTTTGTAACTTGTCATGAGAGTGACATGCTCTAGTTCATTACCTTTGTAACTTGTCATGAGTGTGACCAGCTCTACCTGGAGCTCATTACCTTTGTAACTTGTCATAATTGTGACCAGATCTAGTTCATTACCGCTGTAACTTGTTCATCTATCAAAACTTTGGAGTCCAGTCAATGGACCAATTATGTACCTCTGTAATCTTTAGACTACCGCCCACAGGATGGGTATGGGGTGCATAATAAAGATATTAAACTAAACTGAAGCCTCGCACTTCACCTCTCACCGGGTGGAAAGAGGGGGGGGGGGTTGAATAGCGGGAGCAAGACACTCACCCTACCTTAACAAGGAGACCACCACAACTATCACTATACAGACATTCACACTTTCATTACTTCTATCTATGGACTTTTCCCTCACACAGGCCTACCTTTAGTGCTTTGCAAGTTAAAAAAAATAATTCTCCTCATTCCCTAGTTCTTCGTAAACAACTTTGTGCCGCATTTATAGCAAAAACAAAGATATCATCATCTGCTAAGTCCCTGGTCATGTTGATGTTAAGGGCAACGAGCAGGAAGACTCTGCGGCGCGGCCAACGGTACATGACCTTCCCGTTTCATATAGAGGTATTCCATTCTCAGACTATTTTGCTGTAATCTCTAGCCAGCTTTGCAACCGTTGGCAATAACGTTGGGACGAGTTGATTCATAACAAATTACATTCTATCAAGCTATGTTCAGGATCCTCCGATATCGTCACAGCTCTAACACCCTTACTTTATCTTCCCTCCTCGCTGACGGCCCCACCTTTGACACAGACTCCCTCTTTGACATTTGGCAGTCACAGATTCATTACACAACACTGAATTATACTTTCTTTAGCATTCCTCACAATCGTTAGTCTTAGATCAAGCATAATAAATAGTAAGCACACACTACCCTACAACTGTATGTTTTTTGTAGGTTTAACACTAAGTTTTGATTATAATATATATAGCAGAACTGTCCATTAATAAAACATGGGATCGATCCCCGGTTAGCCGCCGTTTATTGCTAAAATACATTTGTTAGTGGTTGCATTAATATATTTGTATCTATCTATCTATTTATCTATATATATATATATATATATATATATATATATATATATATATATATATATATATATATATATATATATATATATATATATATATATATATATATAGATAGATAGATAGATAGATACAAATATATTAATGCAACCACTAACAAGTGGTATATATATATATATATATATATATATATATATATATATATATATATATATATATATATATATATAATATATATATATATATATATATATATATGCATATGAATATGTATATGAATATATATATATATATATATATATATATATATATATATATATATATATATATATATTATATATATAAGTTTATTATAATATATATATATATATATATACATTTATATATATATATATATATAGATGGGGTCACTTGGTACAAATTTGGACCCATAGCCCGAAATGGTTATATAAAATAATTTAAACACTGCTTAATAGTAAAATATTAATTAAACACTGTTTAAAAGTAAATATTATATATATATATATATATATATATATATATATATATATATATATATATATATATATATATATATTCAAAAGAATTAGATGAAATAAATACAAATTTAGCCTCACTTTACTTTGCTGAAAAGAGTCGAGTGCCTACTAGGATAGTGCTGAGAAGGGAGGAGGAGGAAATGCTATTGTTTGGAAGGAGAGTCCTCTTCTTTTTTCTGTCTCTTTTCAATATTTGGACCTGGTTGAAACTCACCAGGTTTGACTTTTACTAAAAATCTGTCCAAAGAACTTTGCTTCTACCTTCTCCTCAGGATGTTTCTGATATGTGACATTGTCTGGTCATTCCAGACTATGCTATTATGGCTTGTTTGGGCTTTGTTGGGGTGGTACTTCTCTGCAAAGATTTGTACGTCCATCCATTTGGCAAAGATTTTCTTGATTAATGAAATAGGCACTTCCTCTGTCTCCTCCTCCGAGCCTGAAGAGAGTACATCCATCTTAGTCTTGTGCTACTCCTTCTCAACTTCGTGCAGCTCCTCAGTGGTCAGCTCTTCCCTGTGCCCCTAAATTAACTCCTCCACATCACCATTACTCACATGCAGACAAATGGACCTGCCCAGAGAGACAATATCCTCCACTATAGACAGCCTCAAAGCCCTCAAAGTCCCTTTCAGCCACTGCTTCTGGCCACAAATTCATCCAAGCAGAGTTCATTGTTCTGTATGAAACTTCCTGCCAGGCTTTGTCAATGAGAGTTATGCAATGGGCGAGTCGTATTCCAAACAAAGGTCGTATACCAAGCAAAAACTTTCGCGTCCAAACAGGACATATACTAAGTTGGACTTATTCCAAAGCGGATGTATTATGAGTCACCACTGTATATATATATTATATAGTAGGTTGGTAGTCAGCAACCACCCAGGGAGGTACTACCGTCCTGCCAAGTGAGTGTAAAACGAAAGTCTGTAATTGTTTTACATGATGGTAGGATTGCTGGTGTCTTTTTTCTGTTTCACAAACATGCAAGATTTCAGGTATGTCTTGCTACTTCTACTTACACTTAGGTCACACTACACATACATGTACACGTTTATGTATACACACTCATCTGAGTTTTTTCTTTGATTTTATCTTAATAGTTCTTGTTCTTATTGCTTTTCCTTTCATATCCATGGGGAAGTGGAATAAGAATCTTTCCTCCGTAAGCCATGCGTGTTGTAAAAGTCAACTAAAATGCCGGGAACAAAGGGCTAGTAACCCCTTTTTCTGTATAACTTACTAAAAAGAAAAGAAGAAAACCGTCAAAGTGGGATGTTTGAATGTGCGTGGATGTTGTGCGAATGATAAGAAAGAGATGATTGTGGATGATATGAATGAGAAGAAGCTGGATGTCCTTGCTTTAAGTGAAACAAAAATGAAGGGGGTAGGAGAGATTCAGTGGGGCGAAATAAATGGGATTAGGTCAGGAGTTTCAGAGTTAGAGCTAAAGAAGGAGTGGCAATAATGTTGAATAATCAGTTATGGCAGGTAAAGAGGGATTATAAATGCATCAATTCAAGGATTATGTGGTGTAAAATAAGGGTCGGATGTGAAAAGTGGGTTATAGTAAGTGTTTATGCACCTGGAGAAGAGAGAAGTGTAGAGGAGAGAGAAAGATTTTGGGAAATGTTGAGTGAGTGCGAGGGGAGTTTTGAACCAAGTGAGAGAGTACTTGTGGTTGGGGATCTCAATGCTAAAGTGGGTAAAAATTTTGTGGAGGGAGTAGTAGGTAAATTTGGGGTGTCAGAGGTAAATGAAAATGGGGAGCCTTTAATTGAGCTATGTGTAGAAAGAGGTCTGGTAATAAGTAATACATATTTTATGAAAAAGAAGATAAATAAGTATACAAGTAGTTTGTTAGATTATGTATTGGTGGATAAAAGGTTGATGGGTAGGCTTCAGGATGTACATGTTTATAGAGGGGCAACGGATATATCGGATAATTATTTAATTGTAGCTACAGATAGAGTAAAAGGTAGATGGGACATAAGGAAAATGGCAACAGCAAGTAAGAGAGAGGTGAAAGTGTATAAACTAAGGAAGGAGAAAGTTAGGGTGAGATATAAGCAACTTTTGGCAGAAAGGTGGGTAAATGCAAGTATGAATAGTGGGGGCGTTGAAGAGGGTTGGGATTGTTTTAAAAATGCAGTATTAGAATGTGGGGAAGAAGTTTGTTGCTATAGGAGGGTGGGTGCAGGAGGAAAGAGGAGTGATTGGTGGGATGATGAAGTAAAGGGTGTGATAAAAGAGAAAAAGGTAGCTTATGAGAGGTTTTTACAAAACAGAAGTGTTGTAAGAAGATCAGAGTATATGGAAAGTAAAAGAAAGGTGAAGAGAGTGGTGAGAGAGTGCAAAAGGAGAGCAGATGAAAGAGTGGGAGAGGCACTGTCAAGAAATTTTGCGAAAAATAAGAAAAAGTTTTGGAGTGAGATAAACAAGTTAAGAAAGCCTAGGGAACGAATGGATTTGCCAGTTAAAAACAGAGTAGGGGAATTAGTAGAAGGGGAGCTGGGGGTATTGGGCAGATGGTGGGAATATTTTGAGGAACTTTTAAATGTCGATGAAGAAAGGGAGGCGGTAATTTCATGCCCTGGTCAGGGAGGTATAACATCTTTTAGGGGTGAGGAAGAGCAGGATGTGAGTGTGGGGAAGGTGCGTGAGGCATTACGTAGAACGAAAGGAGGTAAAACAGAAGGAACTGACGGGATCGTGACAGAAATGTTAAAAGCAGGGGAAGATATTTTGTCGGAGTGTTTGGTATTTTTGTTAAATAAATGTATGAAAGAGGGGAAGGTACCTAAGGATTGGCAGAGAGCATGTATAGTTCCTTTATATAAAGGGAATGGTGACAAAAGAGATTTTAAAAATTGTATGGGAAAAAGTTTACTGAGTATACCAGGTAAAGTGTATGGTAGGGTTATTATTGAAAGAATTAGAGGTAAGACAGAGGGTAGGATCACAGATGAGCAAGGAGGTTTTAGAGTGGGTAGGGGATGTGTAGATCAAGTGTTTACATTGAAGCATATATGTGAACAGTATTAGAGTAAGGTAGGGAAGTTTTCATTGCATTTATGGATTTAGAAAAAGCATATGATAGAGTTGATAGGGAAACAATGTGGCAGATGTTGCAAGTGTATGGAATAGGTAGTAAGTTACTGAATGCTGTAAAGAGTTTTTATGAGAATAGTGAGGCTCAGGTTAGGGTGTGTAGGAGAGAGGGAGATTACTTCCCGGTAAAAGTAGGTCTTAGACAGGGATGTGTGATGTCACCATGGTTGTTTAATATATTTATAGATGAGGTTGTAAAACAAGTAAATGCTAGGGTGTTGGGGAGAGGAGTGGGATTAAATTATGGGGAATCAAGTACAAAATGGGAGTTGACACAATTACTTTTTGCTGATGATACTGTGCTTATGGGAGATTCTAAAGAAAAATTGCAAAGGTTAGAGGACAGAGTTTGGGAGGGTGTGTAAAGATAGAAAGTTGAAAGTGAACAAAGATAAGAGTAAGGTTATGAAGGTATCAAACGATTTAGAAAAAGAAAAATTGGATATCACATTGGAGAGAGGGATTATGGAAGAAGTGAATGTTTTCAGATATTTGGGAGTTGACTTGTCAGCAGATGGGTTTATGAAGGATGAGGTTAACCATAGAATTGATGAAGAAAAAAAGGTGATTGGTGCGTTGAGGTATCTGTGGAGACAAAAAACATTATCTATGGAGGCAAAGAAGTGAATGTATGAAAGTATAGTGGTACCAACGAGGAGGCGGCTGGAGGCAGTGGAGATGTCCTGTCTAAGGGCAATGTGTGGTGTAAATATTATGCAGAAAATTCGGAGTGTGGAAATTAGGAGGAGGTGTGGAGTTACTAAAAGTATTAGTCAGAGGGCTGAAGAGGGGTTGTTGAAGTGGTTTGGTCATTTAGAGAGAATGGATCAAAGTAGAATGACTTGGAGAGCGTATAAATCTGTAGGGAAAGGAAGGAGGGGTCGTCCTCGAAAAGGTTGGATGGAGGGGGTAAAGATGGTTTTGTGGGCGAGGGGCTTGGACTTCCAGCAATCATGTGTGAGTGTTTTAGATAGGAGTGAATGGAGACGAATGGGTTTTGGAACCTGACATTGTACAGGCATTGTACTTCCCATTTCCAGGACTCAAGTCCAACTAAATCAATTAACTGGTATCCCTGAATCCCTTCACAAAATGTTACCCTGCTCACACTCCAACAGCTCGTCTGGTCCCAAAAACCATTCGTCTCCATTCACTCCTCTCTAACACGCTCACACATGCTTGCTGGAAGTCGAAGCCCCTCGCCCACAAAACCTCCTTTACCCCCTCCCAACACATATCCTTTACTCTCCCAGCTCAGTCCAAAACCCATCCTCTACCTTCCCAAAGCACTTACAACACCCATCCTATACTATTTTAAAACACTCCAACATCCTTCCTATGTTCTCCCAAAGCACTCCAACTCTTATCCTATACTCTTCCACAGCACTCCAACACCCATCCTATACTCTCCCACAGCACTCCAACACCCATCCTATACTCTAACACAGCACTCCAACACTCATTATATATGCTCCTAAAGCACGCAACACCCATCTTGTACTCTCCCTGAGCATTAGAAGACCCATCCTATACCTAAGCACTCCAACCCCCATCCTATACACTCCTAAAGAATTCCAACAATCATCCTATATTCTTCCATAACAAAATCATTAACTATTTCTGTACTTTATTCCAACTTCGTCACACATTTGAATCTTCATTCATTCTAAGTTTCCCATTTTTACCCTATTTATTGCGTCATTTCTTTCTTTCATACTTCCTGTATATTTCCGTCCTTTGTACTCTTAATTCTTCATATTCTCCTTGTTTTATTCTCGCTCCTTTCATATTCACATTCTTCAAATTCTCTTTCAACTTTCTCTTTGTGTTTTTACTTACTTTCATACACACTGACTTCATACTAAATTTCATCACACCCACTTCCTTCATACGCAGTCCCTTCACACTCGCTTCTTTCACTCCTTGCTTTCATAATCACTTCCTTCAACTTATCTTGTGGTTCAATACTCATCATTAATCTCATTATTATTTCTCCCGAGACTGAAATTCCGAGAGTAATTAATCATCTTCATCAGACATTTCCTCAAAATATTTTCTTTATCTTTCTAAAACCTCTTGTGCCACAAGTTTCATGGCGTACTGAAATATATTGTGCCCTAATTCACCACAGTTCATCACAACACAGTGTCTGAGATATTAACAACAGAGGCGTCCTGGCCAGGTTGCAGTAGCGGCCTCCAGCGACTTCCAGGTGATCGCGTCTCCCGAGTAGCTACCTATTGTTTTCATCATCGATAGTTTTTTTTTTTTTTTTGGTGTGTGTGTGTGTGACAAAATATATTAATAAAGATACATAGTATGACGTAAGCAGGACTAAAATTTCCATTGAATAATGATATATGGGTCTTGGTGTACGTTCATGGCTTTCTTGGTGGGTGTAATTGCAAGACAGACCTTTCTGTGTCTCCTCCTGTAATTCCTCCACCAGGAAAGTCTCGACCGTAATTAGAAAAGACATAATTCCAATCCAGCAAGGTCGCCTGGGACCTCCGGAAGGTGGGGAAGGTGAGACATCCAGTAGACAGACGGATGAATTCTTGGACACAAGATCCTGAGGAAAGACTGATGTAGGAAGCTGAGAGAGACGAGGCAAGTGAAGGGGAGACACTACAGGAGGATACATGTGCAGGCAAATGTAAGACGGTACAAAGTCCCAAAACTAAAAAAAAAGTGTCAGTGCAGGTGGTTTAGACTAAGGCTGCTTCCTTGATAAGTGTTGTAACAAAATTGATTGGATTCAACAATTTGAATTTCTGACTTCGAAATCCTGTATTTATAATCTATAAAGGAATTATAGGAGAAACTGTTGAATAAAGAAATGGATAGAGAGATGCATTTACATAGACTATAAGAAAACTTTTGCTAGTGCTATCATAGATACAAAGATCACTGGGTTATATGCAGTAATACCAGAATTATAAACGTTACGCTTTACATCTATAAACGTTACGCTTTACATCTTCCACACTCCTACATCTTGTAGGAGTGTGGAAGAGCCAGTTGTGGGTGTAGGGGAAGTTCGTGAGGCAGTGGGTAGAATGAAAGGGGGTAAGGCAGCTGGGATTGATGGGATAAAGATAGAAATGTTAAAAGCAGGTGGGGATATAATTTTGGAGTGGTTGGTGCTATTATTTAATAAATGTATGGAAGAGGGTAAGGTACCTAGGGATTGGCAGAGAGCGTGTATTGTTCCTTTGTATAAAGGCAAAGGGGACAAAAGAGAGTGCAAAAATTATAGGGGAATAAGTCTGTTGAGTGTACCTGGTAAAGTGTATGGTAGAGTTATTATTGAAAGAATTAAGAGTAAAACAGAAAGCAGGATAGCAGATGAACAAGGGGGCTTTAGGAAAGGTAGGGGGTGTGTAGACCAAGTGTTTACAGTGAAACATATAGGTGAACAGTATTTGGATAAGGGTAAAGATGTTTTTGTGGCATTTATGGATTTGGAGAAGGCGTATGATAGTGTAGATAGGGGGGCAATGTGGCAGATGTTGCAGGTGTATGGAATAGGAGGAAGGTTACTGAAAGCAGTGAAGAGTTTTTATGAGGATAGTGAGGCTCAGGTTAGAGTGTGTAGGAGGGAAGGGGACTATTTCCCAGTAAAAGTGGGCCTTAGACAAGGATGTGTGATGTCACCGTGGTTGTTCAATATATTTATAGATGGGGTTGTAAGAGAAGTGAATGCGAGGGTCTTGGCAAGAGGTGTTGGGCTAAAAGATAAAGAAGCAAATACAAAGTGGGAGTTGTCACAGTTGCTTTTTGCTGATGACACTGTGCTTTTGGGAGATTCTGAAGAGAAGCTGCAGAGGTTGGTGGATGAATTTGGTAGGGTGTGTAAAAGAAGAAAATTGAAAGTGAATATAGGAAAGAGTAAGGTGATGAGAATAACAAAGAATAGGTGACGAAAGATTGGATATCAGATTGGAGGGAGAGAGTATGGAGGTGGTGAATGTATTCAGATATTTGGGAGTGGACATGTCGGCGGATGGGTCTATGAAGGATGAGGTGAATCATAGAATTGATGAGGGGAAAAGGGTGAGTGGAGCACTTCGGAGACTGTGGAGACAAAGAACCTTGTCCATGGAAGTAAAGAGGGAATGTATGAGAGTATAGTTATACCAACGCTCTTATATGGGTGTGAAGCATGGGTGATGAATGTTGCAACGAGGAGAAGGCTGGAGGCAGTGGAGATGTCATGTCTGAGGTCAATGTGTGGTGTGAATATAATGCAGAGAATTCGGAGTTTGGAAATTAGGAGGAGGTGCAGGATTACCAAAACGATTGTCCAGAGAGCTGAGGAGGGGTTGTTGAGGTGGTTTGGACATGTAGAGAGAATGGAACGAGACAGAGTGACTTCGAAGTGTATAAATCTGTAGTGGAGGGAAGGCGGGGTAGGGGTCGGCCTAGGAAAGGTTGGAGGAGGGTAAAGGAAGTTTTGTGTGCGAGGGGCTTGGATTTCCAGCAAGCATGTGTGAGCGTATTTGATAGGAGTGAATGGAGGCATATGGTTTTAATAGTTGACGTGCTGTTGGAGTGTGAGCAAAGTAACATTTATGAAGGGATTCAGGAAACCGGCAGGCCGGACTTGAGTTCTGGAGATGGGAAGTACAGTGCCGGCACTCTGAAGGAGGGTGTAAATGTTGCAGTTTTATAACTGTAGTGTAAAGCACCCTTCTGGCAAGACAGTGATGGAGTGAATGATGATGAAAGTTTTTCTTTTTCGGGCCACCCTGCCTTGGTGGGAATCGGCCGATGTGTTAATAAAAATAAATAATAAAACGCTTATACATAGTAACACCAGAGCTGCAAAGATCACAGTATTATACCTGGTAAAATTAGAAAACAAATATCACTCTTTTGTATATAGTAATATTAAGGATACAATGATAACCCTGTTATGCATAACAATATGAGAGATCTAAAGGTTACTCTTATACATAATAACACCGGTGATGCCAAGATCACAATGTTTAACACAATAACACCAGATAAGGAAGTTACACATAGAAACACACAGAGATCACACTTTTACATGAAAGAAAAGGCAGAAAACCTCAAATTAGAACATAAAAATCTATGAGATTTAAATAGACGACTAAAATAAACAACAAATGGCTTCTCCATGGTGGTCTAGGTAAGGAGTTCTTCTCTTCTGGCTGGACTATGTTTCTAGCCTGCCCGGGCGGATGTATTTACTGGGCACAGATTTCTTGTGTCCTCCCTGTAGTTACATTTGTTTGTATATATTGATATTTAAACACTTGTGTTGTAATATCATATATGGGCAGTGCTTCATGGGGTTGCCGCATTTGAAGAGTTAAGTTCCTCTCTGAGGAAATGCTGTGTTTGGGGTTCACACTCTCAACGTCCCCCTCAAATGTTGGAGTTTAAATCCAGTTTTCCTTTCATTATATGACAATATTTTACTAAATGAGTTTAAGTGTAGAACACATTTTCACTCATTGTCAAGGAGTGCAAAGACTGACTGATAGAACCATTGTAATCTGAAAAGTTGGTTCTGAAAGATTTCTTGTAAACTGGACTCTGCATTGTCTTGTTTTCAACCTCATAACAAGAGAACACAATTTTACTGAGACCTGATGTTGTAGTTAATTATTCAATGTTCACTTTTCTGAATCACTTCAGAACACTTAACTAACTACAAGTCCATTTAGTAATAATTAATCATAACTTTAACATGTTTCTCTCAAAGTTTATTAAAGGCTGATATTTACACATACTTGTCTCCACTTACATGTAATAGTGAACATTCAACCTCGTGAATTTCAACAAGTAAAAGATTCCAAACAGATTTGGTAATTAGAAGAAGGACACATGTTGCTGGTCTTGGTAGTTGTGGCGGTGGAGGTAGTGGTGACGGTGGTGGTGGTAGTAGTAGTAGTAGTAGTGATAGTAGTAGTAGTAGTAGTAGAAGAAGAAGAGGTAACTCTTGGTTACTGTGTAATGGCGGAGTTATTTTTTAAGGGGAACTCGTCCTAATATTTAAAGTTGGCTCAAGTCATTTTCGTCTTTAAAAGTCATTTTAGACACTATTAAGCAGAATAAAGGCAGCTTCGTTATCTCTGAAATATTAGCACCAGTTCTCCTAAGAACATCTGATTCCACTACTACTGCTACTATACTACTGCTACTACTACTACTGCTACTACTAACACCACCACCAATAGCATGGACCTGCTTATGCCTTTTAACATTATTTTCTTACATATACTGTACATGTACATAGCCTCTGTGCCCTTTTATTGTTTGTATAGATTTAACAAAGCAATAATACGTCTGGTTAGTTGCATATGTGTCCTTTTACCTAACATATTCTCGGTATTTTACCAATATTATTACAGAATTAATGATTTGTCCTGCATTCTGCGCATATAAATTAAACAAAAAATCCCAACGTGGATAAACTAGACCCAGAAACCGTGCCGTAAATGGTAGTGAGAAGCTGTTCTCTAAATTATAAATATGTTGTTTACTCTCATTGTATAAACTTAGTTGCTAAGCTAAATAACTTCAGTTTTATACTGCACATTTTCAACCTCTTAATAAAGTCTAATATGGATTATTCAATCAACTTTATTATAAATCAGTGCAAAATTATAACAAATGATTGATATGTAAACGAGTTCTTGATGGTCC